>KK115343.1:0-139070 GCA_000611955.2 Stegodyphus mimosarum
ATAGAGCCGACAGATTGAAGATCAACAACTGTAAGATCTGACGAGATGAAAGAAGCAGAATCTAAAACAATTTGAAACAGGAGAACTGGAATCAGTGAAAAGCTGAAAAGAAGAACCAGAGGATTCACAGCTGGGCACAGAAGCAACAAAAACTTGAGGAACAGATGCAATGGCATCAACATTATTTGGACTAGTGTTAACAGCACTTTCAAGAAATGGAAAATCTGATAAGGCAGGCTGAGAAGCAGAAGATGAAATGGAATTAATCACAAGCTCAGAAGCAACTGTAACAGGATACAAAGAGCCAGAAAGCTGAGAAACAGATAAACTTGGAACAACAGAAAAATGAGAAACAAATGGAGTACTGGAACGCTGAAAAACTGGTGCAGTGATGTCAAGAATACTTGAAACAGTGTTGGCTATAGGCTCAAGAACTGAAAAATCCGATAATACAAAACCAATGGGATGATTATCCAAAGACGTGTTGGTAGAACCATATTTTAAAACATCAGAATAAAATGGTTTAGAAAGAATACCAGGAGAATCCAACAACACTGAAATACTGGGATAGTTATCCAAATCAGCTGAAAGCGAAGAATCACACTTTAAAATACCTGGTAGTGCTAAAGCATTAGGATGACTATCCAATGTAGTGTAGACATCAGAAACCTGTTTCAAAACACTTGAATAAAGTGGTTTTGATGGAACACTTGAAGGAGCACACAAAACTGAAACACTAGAATCCGATAAGACTAAAGTATCAGGATGACCATCTAAAGGGCTGGAATCAGAAGAAACCAGTTTCAAAACACTTGAATAAAGGGGTTTCGAGTGAGTACTTGAAGTATCTGACATGACAGAAGCATGAGGATGATTATCCAAAATCGTGATAGGTACAGAAGGATGTCTTCCTGAAACAGTGGATAAAGTTGGAAAATCAATACTAGCAGACACGGAGGTAAAAGATGTAGCACTTACCTTTGGAAGGGATTTTACATTCAACGCACTCTTTATATCCTTCACAAAAATTCTTCCAAACTGTGCATTACCCTTACGGTTCAGATGCAATTCGTCTCTTGACAGACAAGTACTCCAGTAGTAGTCACTAGACCTGCAAAAAGAAAACTCTTCTCGGCTTTTGAATGCTTCGAAAAGATTAATGTTTATCCGGGCTAATTTTTTGTTGAGCTTCTTTAAACTGTACGGGTTGAAACCAGTCTCGAATAAATTTCGTTCTCGCGGGAGGATACCTGAAAAGAGAATGATCTTCGGGTTTAATCGCTGAATAACCTTATATAGAAAATCATATTTATGATGAATATCATCCAACGTGTCACAAGAGTTATTGGTACCCACGTGAACCAAAACTAACTCAAAATGATTGTCTATCAAGGTGATCTTGCGTGTCAACCTTTCAATCGTAGCACCGGGAAAACAATGAAAATGAACTTCGTAATCTAGTAAATTCAGCAATAAATATTCTTTTAAATATTTTATCATCGAATCCCCGATTATAAGTATCTTCATTTTTCCTGACTGCTTAGATAAAGACATAATACAAATAACAAAATCAAATTAAGAGTTAGCACGTGCAATCACAGCACTTACCTACGAAAATGGCGGAATACGATTTATATTTTCATTACATTTACGTATTTGGCGCCAGTGTGAAGTTTGGCGTAAAAATGCAACTCTTAAGACAACCCTCCGACCAATAACGCCAAGTACACTTTTCCGTACACTTTCCGCCTTTGCTGTACATAATTGTGCAAACCCCCAACGGTCAGTGTCATCTGTTGCCAAAAGGCTGCTATCACATTTCTCAAAATTTACTCTTAAGCTAGCAGTATTTCATGGCTATAGCAATTTCTTTCTGTTATTCCTATAAAAAATATTTTATTTCGAGATTAACATATGTTCTTATTAATTCTTAAAAGGGAAATCCTTTACTAAGTTTAGCACCAGTTTTCGGACTGCTTTAGATTTACCACTGCTTATTTTACATAATTTATAACAACAGCTCTCTTTTGGCAAGTATATATTGGGCATAATGCATTATATTGTGTGAAATGCTTTATAAATCACTAGGGGAAATTAATATAATTTCTAAAAGAACATTCATTTAAACTGAGCTTAATTTATATACAGCAACAGTGCTCGCCCTTACTGGTTTAAAAACTGTTCACAAGCATTTAGGCGCGAATTCAACTGCGACACTTTGCTAATCGCAGTTTCTTCATCGCAGTAGGGCGTTCCTAACAGTTCCCAGCAAAGCGAATTCAGCTGCGACGCTTTTGCCCTCTCGCAACCGATGACGTCAAAATAGCAGTTGGAAACCAGCTATCTCTCGAGCTAGGAAAGCATAACCGATGAACGTAGCTATTATCCAATGAAATTGTGTATCCCTGTAAACAAACTCACGTTTTTCGATAAGCGAAGGGAACTTGAATATTATCGTGTCGTTTCGGTTAAAATCATGCAAAGATCAAGTAATTTCTCTGTGCGAGAATTGGAAGTTCTTGTAAATTCTCTTGAGAGTTACAAAGAACTTGTGAGTGGAGAATTAGGAAAATCGTACGCTAATTTAAGCGAACAAAAAGAAGCATGGAATGAAATTGCGGAGATTCTGAACTCCGTTGGGTTAGGAGTCAAAAGGACTGGACAACAAGTAAAAAACAAATGGATCGATTTGAAAAGCCGCACAAAAAAGAAGGCAGCGAAAATAAAAAATAATCATTTCGGTACAGGAGGAGGGCCAAGTACGAATATGAAACTTTCATATGTTGAAGAAAAAGTCCTTGCTCTGATAGGGAAGACATGTGTTGAAGGCATCACCTCACTGGAATTTGATACTAGTGCACAATATATAATAAATGTAAGCATCTTTTGAATTTTATAATGTGTTAATTTCAAATATATAAATTTCATTTTCTTTCATGTGTTATGATATTCAAGATATTACTGAGATTCAGGGTGTTTTAAATCTTATTAATGTCATTAATAAATGTGAAAAGCAAGTATGATATTCATAACTAACTGAATTTTCTGGTAAACATCTGATAAAATAGTTATAAGTTACTGAAAATTTTTTCCTAGTTTTGAGTGCTTGGCTTTAATTTAACAAATCTGTTATTATTTATTTGAATTAAGTATATAGTTATAAAATTGCAGGATTTAACACCGTTTATAATTCAAGTAATATATACAACATGGCAGAAACTATAATTTCTTGTATAGTTTCCTAAATATTTACTTTAATGAGTTTGGTAGGTATTACTGTTGGCTAAATCTCAGTATTTACACCAATTATTACATTATTTTATTTATTATTTACACCATTTATTATTATTGATAATACAAATTGCGAACCTAAAGAAATGTGTAAGCTGGTTTGCATTAGCAGATTTCCAGTTTCCTGCAGAAAACCTTATTCTTTAAATTTCAAATAATTTTTAAGTTTCTATTACTGCATAGTTAAAATTTAATCAAGTAATATTTACGAATTTTTTTATCTTCAGGAACAAAGAGGAAAACTGGAAGAAAATAGTAAGTTGTTGCAAAATTAATTTTAAAATTTAAAACTTATTTTAAAAGCATATTTTTAAAATTTTTATTTTGAAATCATTTGCTGTAAAATTTCTTTGTCTTATGTAATATTTTATTTTTTTTAAGCTTTAGAAAATTCTGTAATACATACTCCAAGCCAACAGGTAGGTGCTAGAGCCAATATTTTCAAATAATCATGAATATGTTTGTAATTTTTTTTTGTATAATAATTTCTTAACATAAATATTTATTATAAATATTTCTTAATTCCTTTATATATGTATTTGTTTTTCCTATTTTTTAGAATACAGCAGTAGTTTTCACGCCACATTCCTTGAATGCTAAGTGTTTGAACACGTTAGCGATGCAGACTTTTCCATACCACAGCTTCCTTATATGCAAGTACATAATGTAATGCATTTAACCATTCTTAAAAATATACTGTTTTAATAAATTATGATAGAAAACTGAAAGAATGGAATTTTCAGATTTTTAATATATATATTGCTATCCAGATTTGATATAAATATATTAATTACATTTTATGTAGTTCAAATAATTTCCACAGGGTACAGAAATATGTATCTATTTGGATGAGTTAGGTATCATTATATTTGTGCACTTCAAAAGTTTAAAAATACTTTAGGAAATGTAAATCATCACCCGATATATGCTTGTTAACTATGTTTCCTTTTGATATTGCAGTATGTGTCTTTCACTGCATATTATGATAAATGATGTTACCCTACATTAATAATTTTAGAAATTTTCTCTGCTATTCTTCAGATAGTTTGTGTCAATGAATATTCTACTAAGTATTTTTTTTTCCTTTCCCAGATGACAGTTGCAGACCAGAATATCTACAACAAGCTATAGTTTGTATTTCAAAATTTTAAACATTTATATAAATTTTTTTAAAATGCAAAAATTGATCAATGCAATTATTATGATTTCATGTTAGCATTTGAATAAACATTTTACAGACAAAAAAATTATCATTTCTTTAATTTTTGTCTTGTTTTATATGGATCTCTTGTGGGTAAAATTGATACACATGGTCTCTTCTGCAATGTGTAGTATGTTTTTGAAATTTTTTATGGGAGATAAAATATCTATTTTGTTGATTCAATCACTTTGTTGTGTTCAATCAGTCAAAGAGCGAAGCTGCAGTAGTATAACAGTTCTTATTTTGTCAGCTTTCTGAAAGTTATTAACTTCACTATCCATTTAATCCGTTACTGCACTATATAAAAGGTATGTCTGTTTCTGTAAACATTTATTATATTTCAGGGATCTTCTTCAGTAAACAGTTACAGAATATCTGATGGAAGCAATGAAAATTTTGCAGTTATAGAGAATGATGAAATGCCTACTGGTATTATATGCTATCTTTTAATTATGATTATGCAAAATTATAAATTATCTCTGATTGTGTAAATATGTCGCAGCAAATTATTGAGTAAATCATACTTATTTCATGATTTCTTCTCATTTTTTCTCCTTAAATTTACTTTAGGAAACTACACCACAATGGCATTCTGCAGCTGAAACATCACAATGGCATTTAGGGAAACGAAAAAGTTTGTATTCTAGTTATATAAAATTACAGTATACATGCTTTTAAAAGCCTTATATGTTTTTGCCTTATTTATATGTGTCTAAATAAAACGGATATAAATCATTAAGAAGTGTTTCTATTGCTTTTAAATTATTCATTTGAAAATTATATAATTATCATCCGAGATACAAAGATGGCAGTTTTGCAGATTAAAGATCTTTCTAATATTAAAATTTGTACGTTATTGTTTATAAGGAGATAAATGCTGTAAACTAAAAATTATCTAAAACTCTTTTAGTAATTTATTGTTTGTTTTTTGTGCAAGATGTTTTCTAAATGTTAAGGAAATTATAATATGAACAGTAAAACTTATTACAGCAATTACTTCTAACGATGAATGCTGTGATTGATGAATTGTAACGATGAATGAGGATTGGTGGTACTTGTATTTTCTATGTGTATGATCTCCTCAGAAGACTAACATCATCTTCTTGGCAATTTCTTTGATTGGCTTAGTAATAAACAGCAATATCATTTTATTTAGAGGCATTTACCATCAGGTAGCAGGCCTGTGAAGGAAATCCATAAAATTGCTGGGAAATATGTCATAACAGGCCTTTATAAAATTTTCACTTTATATTTAAAAATAGCTTCTCTTAATAAGCATGTAAGGATTATGTTAATTTTATTAACAGTTAAACTTCCTTTCCTACCAGATATTCTGGCTAGCACGCATCTGCCTTTTTAGGCTACTCTCTCGTGAGCTATTATTACGCTTGGCCGTACTTTAGGCCTTTGATAGCTTTGCAGTCAATTAGTGTTAAGGGGCCAACTCTGTTAAAATTTTGATAGCTTCAGCTATATCTTTTTAATTAAGATTAATTTAGTTTATTTTTTAGTCTGAAGCCCGAGTGTTGGCTTTATTGTACAACTCCAAGTGGGAGTTCTGTGAAGTCTGATTTGAATAATAAAGGATCTTTTAACCCTTTCCAAGTTTATTTACTGTCTCAAGAACTCAAGCGATTATTCGCTTACTAGTTCTTAAGATTCTTCACTTTCAACTGTAACTTAGAATTACACAGTGGGGAATCCTACAAGCATGTTGAAATAAAACGGAAACTATTATAAATTAAATTTTTATACGATACGAGTAATTTAAAATTTTTTATTTTTAGATACAAGTTCTACAATCAGAAATAGAAGAATGAGAGAGAAAAGGAAAAGAATGGAAATGGAGAAAACTGAAGATGAAGAAAAGGACATCATTCAGACTCAAAAAAATATTTGCAATTTATTAGCTCAGATGCACAAATTATTTGAGAAATCAGTAGAAAATCAAGGAATTAGTATTGAAAATAAAAAAAAAATTATTGAGAACCAACATACAATCATAAATATCTTGAGAAAATGAATAAAAAAATTAAATATAACTTGATATTTTATTCTGACACATTTTTTAAATACGTAGCTTTGAACTATATACTGAATCATAACAAAAACTGATTGCTTTGTTTAAAATTTAGAAATCCACATATTTCCTGATTAGTTTTGGTATTATCAGAACTTTAATGATCATTACAAATACACTTTTGACCAACTTCATGTAATTTTAGTCTCATTGAAACATGTCAGAGTGCTCAATGTCATGGGCTTACTTGACCACTACACATCTGTACACACTTTTTTCTGATAAAATACTATTTCCATATATCTGGCACAGCATGTTGTGACACTCCCTTGGTGTTTTTCAAAGTTTGAAACAAAATTTTACATTGATGCATTTTACCTGTAGTAGCAGTTCACATTATTTGCATAATGTGTACACAAAAACTGCACATCTGGACATCTATCAGGTTATATCTGAAATAGGCAATACATTATTGCAATGCACAATTTAGTTTCGAATTTAATATCAAATTATAAAACAAAAAAATTTATTCAATAATTAAAAATCTACATATTCTCCAATTAGTTTTCATATTATCGGATCTTGAATTCATTGTAGTCCACTTGTGGGTTTTGTATAATATTCCAGCTTCAAAATCTATAAGCTAATTCATAAAATGTATATATAAAATTGTGTTCTGCAAATCCGTGTTTGGCAATTATGGTATAGAACATTTAAAATAAAAAAAGGAATAAAACAGAAATAAGCCCAGTTTAGGGAAGAAAATCAAGACACTGACTGCTTTTATGCGTTAGAAAGATTTGAATGATAAAGTCATTCCATTCCTGTACTGAGAAATATTCGGTAAAAAAGAAAGCAAATAGCAGTTGAAATCCACTAGTGGCCAAATGAATAAGATAATTAAATCCCAGTATTTTGTAAATCCAGTAAAAAATAGCAATTGAAATCCACTAGTGGCCAAATGAATAAGATAATTAAATCCCAGTATTTTGTAAATCCAGTAAAAGCATAATTATGTTACTAATAACTATACATTATGACCAACGTGTAATGATACTGACCATTACACTTTAAAAATACTTTTATTTCACATAATAATCAAGAGATAATGAAATAACACTGAAAAAAACTACGTAGATGATCTTGCCATCTTCGAGAGGTAACACATTGGTCATAGAACTTCCTGGATGTTCTAATTTTCCTCAAAGAAAATCTTCAAGTATCCTAAAAGCACTTATTTTCTGAATGCTAACCAAGCATACTACATAGACAGTCATAAAACAAGTGCCATTGGGACTCCATACAGTACAGGCTGATACTATATTAAAATATACGAACGTCAATATACATTTATAACATTTTTGCATGGACATTAAACCCTCATTTCACTGCATAACTAAAATTTAAACTTTTGTTTTAATAATATACAAATTATTCCAGAGAAAATTTCAGCCATTAAAGACATAAGAAAATTGAATATAATAAGATTCCTTAGACAACAAAAATTTAAAATAATTTTATAAACCTATTTGAAATCATTAAACATTAGAAAAATTCAGATTTGACTATGGTAGTAACATACATGATTAAATATAAAATATTTAAAAGATTACATTCAAAGACAAATATTCTTTAATCTATTTTGTCACAATCTCTAGTTATAAGTATTTTAAATCTCTTTTTAGAAAGCTTAACTATAAGCACTAGAACATAATTATAATTAATATAATATTAGTTTATATATAAAACACTTACTTTCAATAACACAGCATGTACTGTAAAGCAGCAGAAATGATTAAAAATGACTGAAACAATTAAAAAATCACATCAAATAACAACACCTATAACCACAGCAAATTCTGGAAATCATATGGCAGACAACGATTTGTATGTCTACTATTGGCATAAAAATGCAATTAAGGCAAACTTTCAAACCAGTATTAAAAAATCACATCAAATAACAACACCTATAACCACAGCAAATTCTGGAAATCATATGGCAGGCAACGATTTGTATGTCTACTATTGGCATAAAAATGCAATTAAGGCAAACTTTCAAACCAGTATTACTAGGTACACTTTCCGCGTTTGTCTGTACATAATTGTGCAGGACAGCTATCATAATCATCATTCTGAAAACTTCCATGTGGAAAAAAAATACATTCAGAATCTTAATATATATATACATATATATATATATGAATTGAATAAAAAAGCCAAATTTTTATTTAATTTGTGAAATTTATTCTTTTATATATTTATATATATTCTTAAACAGTAATTAATTATATATATATGAAAATTTAATAAAGTACTTTTAAATAGTACAGACAAGAATAATGTTATGCATGATTACACAAATAAAGTATCTAATATTACATACGATCAGGCCTGGCTCTGGGTGGTAGAATTTAGAGGCATCGGCTCTAAATTCCACCACCCAGTGCTAATCGGCTGACAAAATTTTAAGAGCAGCAAAGATTATGCAGGGTGAACGTTATGCATTGACCCAAAATTCTCTGAATTATGAATCATATTAAAGCTTCATATACAATAAATATATCTATTCAAAACTTTCCAGTTAACAATTATATAAAATGAGACGGCAGCTTTTCAAAATCTCATTTTCATTAACTACCTTATTTACTTTGAAGTATAATCATATAATTTACTTATGATCATTATTATATGATGGTCAAACTTTGCAGTCGATGGGAATAAAGAAGTTCTCAGAACTGTCAAATTAAACAGATTTTTGTCAAACTGCACTTGAAAAATAACTACGACTCAACACTGATGGAAATATTTACAAAATACAATAAATAACTGCATATATTAATGGCCCAAAAACTATGATAAGGGAACATTAAAACATGATTCAAATGAAAAAAATTCCATTTCTCAGCTAATCGCTAACTTTATAACATTATATGAAAACTGTTTGAAAGAACACAATTCTGATTTTGCAAATATTCTCTTCTAATGAAACACATTATATTAGAAATTTAAAAAAAAAAATTCTGAGATAATTTCAGGTGGATTTTAACTAATAGCCAATGCATTAGTGTGATAATATATATACATATATGTATGATAATTCTTATATATCACCAGTAGTGAACATCAGGCATTATACTGCAGTTAACAGCAAAGGCATTTGAGGAATATGAATGAAATCTTTTCAACAGCAAATAATAGCAGCATTAACATTTAATACAAAAAGAAAGATAAAAGTCAGAAAACTGTTGCATTACAGAAAATATACGAAATTAAGTTGAATTTTTTATTTCCAATGATGATTTCTCTTTAGATATTCTCTGGTTATTTCAACTAAGGAACTATTTTATGATAATGATAACAGTACAAATGTTTGCAAGCTTTCGATAGTATAAAATTATTCCTATTAGAAAAGTAAACGTTTTATTTGCATGCACATATAATACTAAATTTAGAAATGAAATTAGAAAATGCTTAAACGTAAAAAACTTATTCATGCTGGAAAGTAACACATGCCTGTTAATAAGTAAGCAATAATTCCTGAAATATTTCGTCTTAGCATCTATCATATACGAACCTGAATTTCCATAGAATATGCAGCAGCATTTAAATAAAGCCTCATTTCTTAACATGAATTCTTACAGCGATATGCAAGACAAGTGAATCATAAACTCCATTACCGATAATTCGAGAGAATTGTATTGATCTTCCAAACGCCAGAAATTAATCATGATTGTGATTTTGCCGGTCATCTAAATAATATAACTTCAGCCATCTTGTTTACAAAAATACTGTTAAGAGTGAGTTTGCGGGAACTCCGACTCGGTCGCAAAATTTGACAAAATTTGCCATAATTGTGACGTTGTTTTCAGAGGCGTGTCTTGAAACCGTCGCACTTGAATTCGGTTTACCAGTTAATAGATTGCAGAGGCTGTGATACAAGACAGAATTATAGAGCATATTAACAAGAACAAGATTCTCATAAGTGCTCAAATCCTGTATTACCTGAAGCTTCTGTATATATATCAGATGTAATATAATTTGCCAGGCCACTTAGCTACAAATTCTATTTGAGCTATGAGTTTATTTTAATATCTGTATCAAAAATGACAGTGTATATTAACGTAGCTCCACATAACTTTTATAATAAATAATCGCATTGAAAGCTACGCAGAATATGCTGATGACTTGGTTTTATTTTATTTTTTTTTAATATTCTTTTATTTGTATAAATTCATGAGCTTTGGAAATTTACACAACATACTCTTTTTAATAGGAACGATAAAAAGTTACAGTACCATTTTCATGTAAATGCTTTATAATGTCCTAGTTAAATTGGTAGTCATTAGCAGCTAGAATACTTAAGAAAAGTCAGCGAATTATCTGTTGGTTCTAGTATATCGGTAATAAGTCCAAAGAAGGATTAAATTACCCTTTCATTCAACTCAATATTCACATGGCCCCTCTCGGGCTTACAGGAACCCTCCTGTGGGGAAACTCCTGTAGGTAGCGTTAGTCAGGGCCAGATCTGTCTCTGAGGAGAAACATTTTATACTAGATTAGTTAGCAGTTTACTTTAAGTGTTATGATATAAATAATAGCTTATTATATTTCTTTACATTTAAAAGCATAAGGTTCTCTTATGGAGAACTTTAAGAATAAAAAGCTTGCGCCTGAACCCTTTTAAAAAGGTAGAAGAAAAGCTCCGATTTCTGAATATGCGTGCTACAGCCCATTTAGCCCTATAGATCCAAGATTCCCATACAATTTGCTTTTCCTGCAAGTTGGAAAGAACAAGATTTATTTGTGTATTTTTTATGACTTGCTATCAAATCATTTGAAAATAAAATTTTAATACAATGAAACAGTATTTTTAGAACTTACCAAACTTATTTCTAGTTTTTGTATTCAGAAACATTCGTTCTAAATATTCTGGATATTGTCACACAGAAATAAACACTTCTTTAAATTCTTTCAACTGTCTACATTTCCCCTCTCCCTAGCTGTTATTCATTGCATAATATTTATTTCCTTTGGCGTAATAAAATATATCCGAAGAAGCCAAATATAGTCAAAAAGGCTGCTTTGCAAACGTTACCCTAAAATTACAGAGCTCTTATTTGCACTTTGGATTTCATGATCACTTTGGATTTTGGATACAGTAATGTAATGTCTCATTCCATAGAATCCTACAAAAAAAAAAATAAAACAAAAATTTTAAAAAAATATCTTAAACGTTTCAGATTTTAAATTACGTCCAAAGGGATGTTTCTTAACGTTTTTTGTGTTACTTTTATTTATAAAATATCATGTTCTTCCCACTTAAACCATAAAATTCAGTTCAACAGCAATATCACAAAATAATTTTAAAATGAGTATAACTTTAGAATTTCCTGAACACAGTTCCGGGCGCTGGAGATAAAAAGGTATTTTCCTGCCGTAGAGTGTTACCATTGCTCCCTTTTAAATCGTTTGAGTTTGTTCATCAAACATTCGTTAAAGTTTTACAAAATATGAGATAGGCAATAAAACAAATTCCAAATTTGGGCTTCCAGATACCCATATTCGGGTGGAAACGTACGTTATTCAAAATTTAATGGATCTAAGTGCCGTTGTTTTACCACATTTGGAGAAATATACATACATTTATGTGGGAAATGTTATGTCATGATATTCCTTAATCCCCTATTGTGTGACGTATGCATTACGTCAGCAGGTGTGTTTCGCGCCTTCGAGAGAGACGAGGAATAGCTGGCGAGTGGAGCAGACGTTCCTCGATCGCTCATATATTATCTCAATAATTGTAAACCTAATGTAATCTATCTTTGTAAATAGGAATAAATGTGCATTATCAACTATAGTCGTTGCCTTTCCCCACATTTTGGGGGCTCGACCGTACCTTTTGTGCATGCGTTAATCGAACCCTAGACACCAGCAATCATCAACGACGAAAGCTAACAAAGGCAAGACGTGCCTTTATGACGATTGAAGACGTGACGATTATGTTTTATGACGATTGAAGACGTGACGATTATGTTTTATGACGATTGAAGACGTGATGAATTATGACAATTATGTCTTATGACGATTGATGCTACATTGACGATTCTCCTGATTTTGGACGTTTTCGATTTTGGATTACATTGGACTGGCTAAGAAATACGTTAAATTATAAGGACTGCCCCAGAGTTAGGTAGGCTCATTTTTCCCTGATTCGTTCATAATTTATTAATATTACGATTTTAAACTGTGTTTATGCTGTTTACTTCTCATTCATACAAACCCTATTTCATATTCATATTGTCCTATTTGATTGCTTACAGAACTATGGCCCTAAAATTAGGTGATATCCCATTGATAGCGAACTCTCTTAAATATGGCACAACACGAGTTATTAAATTATTTAATACCGTGCTTGGATATTCCGATTTTGATCATTCTTCGCGAAAGAGAATGCGAAATTTTGCCGCGTTCCCGGACAGTTTCGATTTGGCAAAACATAAAGAACATCTATTAAAAGATTTTTCTTTCTCAGATTTTATATCAGTGGCTAATTTACTGCATTTGGAAGTTTCCACTAATAAAGATGTTTTATGTGAAAAAATTTTTCATGCGCTCACTGATCTGACGAATTTTCACAATTCCCTAGATGCTGGTTTTTTATCCGATGACTATCATCCAATTTCAAACACTGATAATGCACCGACGCCTGTAGGTCTAAATTCTTCTGTTCCCGAATGTGGGAAATGTTATGTCATGATATTCCTTAATCCCCTTCTGTGTGACGTATGCATTACGTCAGCAGGTGTGTTTCGCGCCTTCGAGAGAGACGAGGAATAGCTGGCGAGTGGAGCAGACGTTCCTCGATGGCTCACATATTATCTCAATAATTGTAAACCTAATGTAATCTATCTTTGTAAATAGTAATAAATGTGTATTATCAACTATAGTCGTTGCCTTTCCCCACATTTATGCAAATTGTTCATTACTTAATTTCTTTAAATATAATACAGTGCGATAACATTTGGTGGCAACAATTTGAAAAGTGAATCGGACATTTATACTGAATCAACGCAAAATCGCAAGACGAAATCAATAGTCCTTCTGGAACAAAGCCCTTTTGGACTAAAAAAAGAGCTTAACGTAAAATCATGGATGAATGGTAGAATGAAGGAGATGATCGTAGGTATCATTCTTTAGGGAAAATGGCAGGCAAGTCGTTAGGTTTCTGTTCGCCATCAGATAACAATAATAGCATCTGTTTTCGATTAAAATTAAGGGAAAAGAGACCCTAGATTAGTGCAGATTTGGAATAAAAGTCTATTGATATCGTGGACGATTAGATAAAAGTGCCTTTTTTTCCCTTCCCTCCTCTTTCTAAGAATGATTTATTCTATTTCTAAGAATGATTGAAGAAAGTAGACAACAATTGGATCATTACTAATACTATACTACTCATCACGTGAATAGGAGAAATTAATGATTATTTTCCTATTTTTCAGGCGAAAACTAAGGCTACTAAAAATTTTATTTCTAGTAGCTCTAGCGAAAACAAAGAAGGTATGAACGCTTTGTTACGTACCCGAATTATAGAGGGCTCTCGTTATTTTAGTAATTGGGAAGACGAAACATAGGGTTTATTTATGCATCTGGCAATACAAATAGTGATGGCTCATCTCCATGTGCTTCATAAACTTTTCCCGCTTTCTATCAGCGCCATTTTGCGAGAAAAGCCGGTAGTAGCAGTAAGCAGGGGTGTCAACTTGAAGTCATTTTTTAGTTCTCGTCAGTTTTGTACCATCAACATGGCTAAACCTCAAGTTTTCTTCGATATCAATGCTGATAATCAGCCTCTTGGTAGAATTGTTATGGAAGTAAGACATCATTATCTTATAATCGATGAACTTAGTAATTTTTTTGTGCATGTGTAACTGTTAACTTCTTTTCAAAAATTATTTTACCTCCCATTTATTATCTTTTCTTAGATGCTGCTGTAGGTTCTAAAAAATATGCTAATATTACTACTATAATCGTTTTCATAGTTGTATATACAATCGACAAGATGAAGCGGTATTGCTAGTAGTAAATTCATTGTTGTAGTTTCGCCATCTGAGAATTTGTTCCTAATTCTAGTACTTAAAGAAAATTATTATAATGTCAATTTTAAAGTCGGTCCTTTCCTTTTGCTGAAAAAATTGTGGTTTCAGCTTTATGTTTTAGAAAATTAAAAAATGGCGAGCAGTTCTGGAATTTCATGATAACAAGCTGTATTAAATCTGTTTAATACTCTTTTACGTTTCTTGAAAAGTGTGTTTTGAGCACCATTTTTCCGTTAGGCTAGAATTAGTAGCCTGTATTTTAAATCTTATCATAATCTTCGAGACTTAGGTTCGCATGTGTTGTGAGCTGCCATAGCCATTTTTTAGAAGTCCGAGCATGTTTTAAAAATTATCAATTGTTTTTTTCTTGATTAAGTTATTAAACCGAATCTCGTATACTTTACAAAGTGTTCGTTAAGTGTTTTGTACTAATATTTGAGCAATCTTGCATGTGATTAGCATATTTCAGGCTTCTCTGAAAATTTTGAGAAGGCGCATCTGTCTTAAATACTCGTTTCCTATGGATATAAACTAATTTTTTTAAGCCTACTTTTGTTTCTGTGTTGTCCAAGCATTATGCATTGATTTTGAAATTAATTTAGAATTGTAGATTCTGTTGAGCTTGCAATTGAGACTGGAAAATTATACTCGTACCACCGTAATGGCATGCTGACGTGATTTTGCCAAGAGTTAATTCAAAGAGCTTTGATCTCAAAAGTTCCTTTCTTAAATTGTTTTATGTAATTTTATCATTGCGCCCCAAAGATCCCTCTAGGCTGAAACAGTTCTGCTATGAAACATTTTCTAGAACACCTGTAATTTTATGTTTTTGGGAGTTTTGTTAGATACTGTCTAATTTACTATTAACAAGGAGAAACTAAGCCGCAAACTTGTTCTGGGAGTTTCAGAGAAGCTATCTTGTGTTTTAGGCAGTGCTATTTTACATTTTCTCTATTGTATAGCTAGTAATTAGCTTACAAAATTGAAAATCATTTAATATTGTACATTTTTAAAAAGCTGTTCAGAATACTTAGGCAGAGAAATAATTTTCTCCCCAGTACTTGCTTTGTAAGTATTTAATGGAAGCACTAATAATCTGCAATTTCAGTCTTAAGTTGAATTAGCCCACCAGACGGAGCAGTAAAGTCACCAAACACTGCTACTTACGTCCAGGTTCTGCTAACAGGCTGGTTGCATGTGTGGGTTCCTCGTTTTCCCCACGTGGAATGTGTATACGAGGCAGTTTTCCCCCAGAAAGAACTTCACAGAGTCATCCCTACCCTTAGACAAATAACCCTAGAGGCTTTGCCATAATCACATAAACGCACACCCAAAAAAATCTGAATTTTAGTAGAAATTGTGTTTTAACTGGTTTGATAGAAATCTTGGTAAATGTGGAATAAGGCAGAAAAGGAATCTTAGATTCATGTAAATTTTAAGAAAATTTTTATTTTAGGGTAATCAAAAAAAAGGCCCTGTGAAGAAATTGTATTGTCTGTCTATACTAATCTTGTGTAGTTGTTTATGGCAGGTTGTGTTTTACTTCCAGTTCACTCTCCAGAAAACCTAATTTAGAATACATTTGCTTTCTCTATAAGTGTCTTTAAGGATTATTTATGTTGGTTTAACTTAAAAATTCAATTACTGAAATTTTGCTGGATCAAGATTTTCTCTAAATTTTGTAACCAAGCCTCTGGTGTTTGTTTTCATGTTTTTAACAGATGTTTTATATTATATGCTGTCATTCCCAACTGTAAAGAAAAAATTGTGTTTTGATTAAAATATTGCATCATAGATCATATGTGTTTATGTTACAATGTCATTGTATGAATCATTTTCGAGTAATCATTACAACTTTTGTAGAATTAGGAGAGCAAATCTGTAGGAAAAATTTTATTTCCTGACTGAAGGAGCATTTCATAAATGTAATCTTAATCAATTTGTAACCTACAGCCTCTAGTGGCTGATTACTGTTGTTATCTTAGGAATTAACACTAGAATGCCTGCCGAAGTCATTTGACTCCAGTGGGATTTATAAGGTAAACATATCAACGAGAACAAAATAATGATTACATTATTCAATTAACATTTGAATTTGTAATTAGGAACAGTAGATTGAAATATTTTAAAAATAGCATAACTGAATTTACAATTATAAGAAAATGTAAAAAATGGCATGCTTTTCACAAAATTCACATACATCAACTAAAATCCAGGAATACAGTTTTTGCAAGCATAATCTAGGTTGCCATGACATTTTCCGCACACCATTTTATTGCACGAAGTACAGATGTTAGTAGCCATATTTCCATAAAGTTTGGGTTTTCTTCCGCAAAGCGCCCTGTAAATGTAAACACTGCTAACATTGGCGATAATAGTTCAAACCTGGTAACCCGTCGGGTTCAACTGATGCGTTTGTTCGAAGGTTGCAACCATTGCTCTTAACATTCATTTTTGTTCAATTACCACGTTCGCATTTACAGATTTAAACTTCTTCACATATTTCTTAGGATTTTCACATAATTTTTTGAAATTTTAACAATGAATATAACATAGAATAGGGGTGAATGATAATCGGAAACACGAATATTTTGATTTTTTTGCGCAATGAAATAAAAAAATATGAGAATAATATAATTTATTACTAAAAGGAGATGCAAGGTAAAAATGCACTTTAGCCCACTGCTTGGCGATGTTTTGAAAATTGCCAATTCGGCGCGTTTCTGCGAAACGTCTTTGCAATTGCAATCTTCCCAACACGCTCTGCAAAAACCTATTGTAAACAAAACATAGAATTCTAAAGCATAAATTAGTATGGAAACTGGTGCCACAAAAAGATAATAAAATAATATGCAAAACGAACATTATGATCATTAAAATATTTGTCAGGTTTAAATTAATTATTTACATTTTATGTTGTAATACTTACACATTTAATGCCGTTACATAACCTTCCCGACACGCTCCGTGAAAACATAACCAAAATGGCATCGGAGAAAGAAGGAATTTTTTTAAAAGGGCATTAAAATTACAAACGATACCATGTACACACAGTTCCGTTTTAACTTAAAAAAAAACATCTGCGAATTGCACAATGTAGGCAACGTACACAAATGAACAAAATAAGCTAAAACAACGAAAATAAATTACAAGAAAATGCCATGTGCACAGCGTTCCTTTTAAACTTAAAAAAACTTCAGCGAATTGCACAATGTAGGCAACGTGCACAAATGAACAAAATAAGCTAAAATAACGAACATAAATTTCAAGAAAATGCCATGTGCACAGCGTTCCTTTTAAACTTAAAAAGAACTTCAGCGTATTGCACAACGTAGGCAACGTACAAACAGTCAGCCATGTTGGCGGATATACGGAGTTACCCATGTTGGCGCGTTTATTGCTCATTCAAAAACAATCGCCGCCAAGCAGTGGGCTAAAGCGCATTCAAACCATATTTAGTAATAACTAGTGCGTTTTAATAGCCACTTGCAGTTTTCATCTGGATTACCTCAAACAGAGGTAAGTGACTTTGTTCATATACGTCCTGTATTATTAATTAACGCTAAAGATGGAGTCATTGTTAATTAAGAAAAGAATTCTAAAATCAAGTATAACGAAAGCTACTTTTGATTTCGAAAAATGTACTTGTGATGAATTTCAGCTACAACTTTGTGAAAATAAATGTGCAAAATTTAACAGTGAATGTTCAGATATTTTTAATAAACTATTTGAAGCAATTGATGAAAAAGATTTTGATAAATATGTGACTGAACAGCAGACTGTTCAAGAGAACATTGATACTTTATGGGTTAAAGTTAAACGGCAAATGTCAAAATTTACTATTAAAGATGGAAGTAATTCAAAGATTGAAAATACTAGCGCACAAGTTACAATATTACCTAAATTAAACATAGAAATATTTAAGATTGGTTAAGCTTTCGGGATCTTTTCATTTCAAGTATCCATAATAATAATGCATTATCGGATTCACAAAAGCTGTCGTGTTTGAAGTTATCGCTTCATGGCGAAGCAGCTAGAACTATTCAGTCAATCGCAATTTGTGATAGTAACTATAAAATTGCTTGATATTTTTTAGAAGAAAGGTACTCCAATAAACGTGATCAGGTCTTTGCTCAAATAAAGCGTTTCATGTCTATTTCTTCCATACAAAATGGAAGCCCGTCTTCTATTTTGAAATCATTAGACACAGTGAATGAAAGTGTCAGGAAATTTTAGACCAAAAAAGAGAGGGATTTTCAGAAACGTTTCTTGCATATATTTTGCTACAAAAATTAGACGTTTCGTAGCTGCTTTGGCGTCAGATGTTAAAAGTGAAGATTTTAAATGTGTATGTTGTAAGATTAACAATTTTCTCAAGTTATATAGATGTAATTCTTTCTTAAAAATGATTAAGTCTTGAATTTGTTAAAAAACATAAATTATGTTTTAATTGCTTCGCTTTTAATCCGACTCATTCTGCAAAGAGCTGTCGTTCGAAATTTAGTTGTTCAAAATGCATGAAAAAACATCATACTTTGCTGCATTTTCCCAATGATGATGTTTTGAAATCATCTGCTACCATAGCGAGTTGTGCGGGGAGGGAGGAAACACCTGCTAATAATTCTGACCTCCCTTCAGTACACAATTCGAAGCTAAACGCTGACGCCAATGTTTTGAAATGTTATCTAATTGCAGCCAAATAAAGAATTCGGAATTTATTGCTTCATCTGTAACTGCTTCACAAGTAATTCCAAAGGATTATTACCTAGTACGATTATTTATGTTAAAGATTCTCGCAAGTAGCTCCAGTAGCATCCCATTGTAACAGCAGAATGTATAGTGGATGTTAACTCTTCCAGTCCTTAGAATTGAAGCATGGCGCATATTTCTACCTCAATAATTAAACTAAAAAACAATGCCAGTTTTGTGGATATTTAATTTGTTTAATGCAATCTTTCTTGTGTTTGTGTATATTAATATAATTTATTTTTAAATTGCTTTGTAACTAAATGTATAATTTTTTGTTTAAATTATCGTAATTCATCAACTTTTTTTTATAGTTGAGAGCTGATGTTGTTCCAAAGACTGCTGGTATGTATTATAGCTGATATTAATATTTTTAAAGTTCTGAGAGTGTAATCTATTTGGTCATCAATTTAACTGATTTTCTTTGTGTTTGTGCTGTTGAAGGATGATTTATAATTAATTTTTATATTTCAATCAACCTAAATATTTCCATATTAAAACTTATTTTATCCTTCTTGGTGCCTTCAGGCACTTACCCAGTAGTGATGTAGATTTAGGGTTTCTGTATTTTTATATAAGAATTTAGTTGGGAAAAAGCATATCAATTATAATTGCATGCGTGTCACCACTTATATTGATCACTGCTGTAGTGAAAATGTTAAATTATATTAAAATGTATTTTGTTACTGAGAATTGATCAATGCTTAAGAATTTTGATTTAAAAAATCCTTTGCATAAGCTTGCAAAGTGAGGTGATCAAGAGCATCATCGATGAGAGAGAGATGGTGGTTCCATGCGAGAATTGGTAACTGACTGATTACATTTGGTTAAGTTGCATATTAGTCTTCTAAACTAAGAATGCATTTATTATAAATCTCTTATTAACATTATAATAACAATCATTGACAATTAATATTGCAGTCATATGAATGATTTGTAAGTGAAATTTTTGTCTTTATTATATGAGGAACTTTTCTTTGGCAAGTCTGGTTGAGAGTTTAAAAGCATTCTGAAATACTTTGAAGTCTGAGTTATTTATACTGTCTTAATTTTTTAGTCGTATTTTATGTTTGCTGTTTTATGTTGAAGGCACTATCACAAGAGCTGTGGTTGGTTGCAAATATGAACAATTCGAAAAGTGAGAGTACTTTATCATACTGAACCTCGGTGTTTACTTCGTATTGAGAAGGAATAATATGAAACATTCAGATGCTGTTTTTATAAGTTAAAAATGTGTGTGAATTGTACTTCAAAAGGAATATATTAGCCATCTGTTTCATTAAGCAAAGCATGCATCTATCCTTGCTAAGAGTTGTACTTTTAAAATATTTCTTAATACATTAGGAAATATTTTTAACTTTGTAAAATTCATTTTATGCACTACAGTGCATTAGAAATTTCTATTTATGTTAATATTTATCATAGTATCAGATTTTAATCAGAAGTAGAAGTAAAATAACTAAAATCATATAGACGGTCTTTTTGTCATAATAAAATTTTGATTTCACGAACTTGTTAAAAATCTAGCATATTAATGGAATTTATAAAACTTGAAAATCGTGTTCTAAATTAATCAATTGATTAAAAACTTACAAAATAAGACTTCAAGAAAAGTTTTTTTTTCATTTGATCCTCTGAAAATTTAAGGAATAAAACTATTAAAGGTAGATGCTAAGTATACGGGAATATGATATAATTTGACGATGCTGTGAAATGAGTTTTCTCAACAAATACATTTTACTCACCATGAAAAGACCGTTCGAAAGATGTTTATCACAAATATGAACCATTGAAGCTGGTTTTTTTATTAAAAAAGAGCTAAAAATCTAAACATTTAATCTTTGTCAAAGAAATATAGTATATTCTATGTGTAATGGTAAAGGTTTTAAACATGTAAAGATTTTCATTCAGTTCATGTCGCGAAGTTTAAAAATGCCGACATAAATAAAATGAAAATTGATGCCATTAAAAGTTATGAAGCAAGTAATAACTACTAACTTTGCTAATAGTTAAAACATAGTCCTTGATGGTCAAGTGTATCCGATTCATTTTCGTCTAAGGAATATCTAAACACTGTTTTTTTCTTTATAAAGAAGTGAAACATTGTTATGCAGATTAATAACAACAAGCAATAGACTGTATTAAAGCGCGATTTTACTTTCAAGCTAAAAAAATACTCTCGACTCCAAAGCATGAGTAGTCACGTCGTTGACTTAATAAATCTGCATTCGTAATAGCAGCAGCATCTTACTAACATTAATTTAATAATAACATACCGTGCCCCTTGAAGCACTCCAAGAGCATCAAAGGAAAATACAAGATAATCTGGAAAATTGTAAGAAAATATTAGTGAGAAAGTTGTATATAATCAAACTTAACAGTGTAAAAAAAAGGCTTACGTTCTAAAGAGTTCGAAGTTCATAGTGTTTGAGAGGCAAAGAACAGAGCTTAACAATAGGTCTTTTAATTTATCCATTGGCAGTTCAAATATCCACAACTCGAACTTTGTTATCCGATCCGAGATATACATGAATTATTCTATCCAATTTCCACTGAAGAGGTGGTATGTTTTCTTCCTTTTAATCAGGACTGAGTTGTTGACATATTTTTGTGAGATTTCTTCTACATATTTTGATGTAATTCAGATAGATATTCTCGAATCCATTTTTTTCGAAAAAATTTGGGAAATTAGTAGTCTCAATTTCCATCGATGAATAATATTTTTCAGTTCTAAATTTTCTTTGGGCAATGATGCGAGGCGTGTACCAATGAGAACACTGTCATTTGGATCATCAGATTGTAGAAACAATGGCCTCGAATTCATACAGGCCTCAACCTGTGTTACCAAGGTTGTGAATTCGGGATACATCAAAAATGTGGTGCGGCTGGAGGAATGAAATTCTATTTTAACATTTTCTGAAGTCTGGAAAGAATGGAGATGTTCATTTTTCTGAAATAAAAAGAAAGCCTAGCGTATTCCCTTGATAGCACCATTGAAGTTTGTCGCACAGTCATTAAGCATTTCCTTTGGTTTTTCTTTCCTGGATATAAACCGTTTTAATGCTTCCACATAAGCCTTTAAAGAAAGCTCTTTGACGACTTCCAAGATGAACTGCTCGTGTGGTAAAACAAAAATGCAAACATAGCACCTGAAAGTCCTTTGTCCACCACCTGCTCTGTGTTTTATCATGAATGGGTCAGCAAAATCCATCCCTACTAAAAAAAAAAGGCTCATGAAGCTGTAACTTTAGATGATGGTAGGTCGGCCATTATTTGTTTTGCAACTTGGACACAATATCTACAGCAAACAACAGAATTCTTAATAATTTTTCTTATTTCAGATCTAGCAGCGACAATCCAAAACCTTTGTCATATTATAGAAAGCAAAAGTGCAGCAGGTGCATGCAAATACATTTCGTGATAATGTCTAATGATTAGCTTAGAAATGAAATATTTTTGAGGAAATAGCACAGGATGTCTTTGGTTTTTAAAAATATTTCAATTCTTTAATCGTCCCCGAGCATAAATAATTTCTCCTTCATCAAGGAATGGATTTAAAGAAAGTATTTGGTTGTTCGATTTCAGAGATTTTCCAGTATTTAAGTTTGATACTTCATCAGAAAATCCAGAATGTTGTAAAATTCTTATTTAACTCGCATTATTAAATTCTTCACTGACAAGAAATCCTGTTTTCTTAGAAGTGAGCTTCAAACAGTTGTTGATAAGTAACGATACGGCATAATTTTATCCAAGATGAAAATTTGCAGAGAAAAGCATTATCGTCAATTTTAACTAAATTAGAAATGCCTTTTCTTTCTTGGCTACTTTTTGACTGTCCAATTCCATTTGTTCATCCAGTACAAATTCCAGATTAAAATTCTGTAACCAGGAAGGTCCACTGAACCATTGATTACATTCAATCAATTTATTAGGTTGTAATCCTCTAGTACCATAATCAACAGGATTTTGTTTTCCCTTGAACGTGATTCTATTTCACCTCAGGAATGGCAGCTTGAATTTTCGACACTTGATTCGCTACAAAACAAAGCCATCTCCGTGATTCAGATGCAATTCAAAATAAAGTGATAGTAGAATGTGACCATGTAAAACAAAAACTAGCAAGAACGTTCAAGCATTTCATCATTATCTTGAGTAGATTTGCTAGCAATAGTGCTGAACATAGTTCTAAGTCATGGTAAAGATTGCACTTTAAGTGGTGCAACTCTTGTTTTTGCACCTATCAATGGTACCTTACTTTCTTCTTCAGAAAACGATTTAGCTTAAATAACTGCACAATATGCCATCTCAAATGAATAGCAAAAGGCATGTAACTTTATCTTGTAATGATTATCAATTAAAATCATTCCAGTAATTTTTAAATTACTAAGCAAATTTAATTCTCCCTGAAAACAAATCCAAATGATCGATCGTTGTGGATTGAGTTTCATCCCAATCTAACTTGTCAATCCACAAGTCTTGAAGAAATATTTTTGCAAAAATAACTGGAGCTAACCAGCCTAAGGGGTCAAAGAGTCTGGCAACTTCTGACAGCACATTCCTTTTAGTGACAGCTGAAATTACAGAAGGTAGAATGTTAATATTAAATGTGTCACTTTAGGGATGCCAGTTTATTCCTAATACCTTTCTTGATTGTTCCTTGAAAATGTGTAACTGAAGTGCATTTTCTCTGAGTTATTGTGGTATTCCTTCTAATACATCAGGCATGTTAGATGACCAGTTCTGAAGTATGAAGCCTCCTCTACGCATAAAATTATCTATGTCATGTATTAAATTTTTGGCAGCAGTTTTTGATGCAGCACCTGTTAAAAGATCATCCACATAAAAATCAGATTTGATAACTTCCAAAACCCTTGGGAAATCCCTTTGTTCATCTAAAGCTAACTGGAGAAGAGGGAACAGATTGATAAGAAGGGTGCAGGGGAAGTTCCATATGTCACCGTTACTAGTCTGTATTCTTGAATTGGTTCATTCACATGATTTCTCCAAAGAATGCACTGAAAATTCGTATCTTCTCGATTCACACGAATTTGTCTATACATTTTTTCTATATCTGCACAGATAGCAACAGTATATGTTCTAAATCGAATGAGAATGTCAAACAAGTCTGGTTGAATTCTAGGACCTACGTGTAGCAGGTCATTGATTATCCACTGGATGTTTTTGCTGATGCGGCAAAGACAACCGTTAATTTAGTGCTAGTTTTTGATGGTTTAAATACTGGGTGGTAAGGTAGGTAAGACTATTGAAGGGACAGGTTCAGAATTAGGTATGACTTCCATATGTTGCAAATGCAAATATTCATCAAGAAACCCCTTATATAAGTTACACAGTTCAGGTTTTCTCACTAATCTTTTCCAAAAGGAAAAACCTCAAAGCTAATTCTCTTGAAATCTTTCTAATTCTGATGGCAATCTTGCTACCTGTGATCTCTCTGTGATAAGTTTTAAAATGTTCCTCATGCTTTACTTCGGATTTTGACAAAACGCTGTCTTCTGAAACTGTTTTGAAAGTTCGAATTTAACTAATTAATGAGTAGTTAACTCTAAATTATTTAATGATGTGCGGGAGTTCACGTAAGAATTAACTAATGGTGTTCATTGGTGCAAACATTGACTCGCAGAAGAATATCTATTGGAGCAGATTTGTAAAATGTAGGATCTGCCAAAATCACATCACTAAAAGAATTCACAATATTTGATGGTAATGCTAAATGGTGTGTTTCCACAAACCTTGTCTATAACAAAAACAGAAGTTGTAAAGGAAGGTTCTGAACAAAGTGAGGAGAGAGTAATCTCCAGTTTACCGTTTGTTTGAAATGCAGTTGATCCTAGGCATGGTATCTGGATCTACGCCTTTTTTCTATCCAGACGAAGTTTTGTTTTGAAAGACAGCTCTCAGTAATGAAATTTGTCTGAGCCAGAATCCAACAAGGCTAAAACGTTAATTGCAGTAGTGCACAACAAAACTTCCTTTGTTATAATTCCACTAGTCACAAAGTTAGAGTGTATCTGATTAAAATTATTAGATGCATTATCTGGGATAGTATTTTCTCATATTTTGAGGAGTAAACACCCTTGCATGAATGGACAATGTATTTCCATTATTATCAGTAGCAGGTAAACCAGTATCTCGAGATTTCGTGAAATGCAATAATGAATGATGATTATGACATGTTTTGTATCTGCTCGAGCTTTTACAAGCCTGAACATTATGCACATTAGATAAACAATTAAAACAAAGTTTATTAAACTTCACAAAACTTAATCTCTTGCTAACACACAATTTACCGAATTGATCGCACTTATATAAGTAATGATCTTTCTTACAATAAGGACAATTTGTAGTAGTTTCTAAAACCAACGATGTGACTTTAGAACTTTTTCCTTCAAATTGGTTTTACTCTTGTGAAGTATTCTGGCATGTTCCTTTAGAAACATAAGTAATCCGTTTAATGTTCCTAGTTGGTCGCCTTTTAAGTGTCCCTTACCAAATGCGTGTAGTTTTATCCAATTTTTCTACAAGTGAATGAGTTACCAATGTGTAACTTCTTTTTCTTCACGTTACATAAATGTTATCAAAAATGAGTAAAACATCTGCCCTTAAAATATTCAATTTCTTTTTAAAAAGTTTGATTTCTGCCTCATCGGCTTTAGCAATCCCAGAATTAATATTTTTCAATTTCGTTAAATTGCCTTTAGTGACTCGTTTCTTTACGAATAGTGATTTCATATCCATTATGTAAAATTAACTTACCCGAAATTGATACAGCATGCGCTCTTTCAGATGAGTCAGCAACAGGTAGCATCAAAATTATTTGATTAATTCAAAAAATACATATTATTCATCAGGCGATGATAAATAAATGTTCGTTGTAGAGATTAAAAGTGAAAATGAAACTCAAGATGCGAAACTTTGTAAACAAATCTATGAATCAAAAGCACTGAAAATGGCTAATGTGTTGTTCGTAGCATACAAAAATCAAACTTGAACAAAAGGGAATTGTTTAAAAAAAAACTTATAATTCTCTGCCTCGACGGGCCAAAAAAATAATGGTGCATCGAATGCATATTAATAACAAGCAATGGACTGTATTAAAATGCGATTTTTATTTTCAAGCCAAAAAATAGCTTTGGCGAATCCAACTAAAGAAAAAAAGAACATCTACTCTCGACTCAAAGCTCGAGTACATACGTGGTTGACTTAATAAATCTGCATTCATGTCAGCTTCATCTACTAACTTAAATTTAATAACAACACATTCTTTAAAGTATTAGTTTTTATTTAAGGGGAAAAGTTTGCTGGAATACTTGTACATAGAAAAATAAGAAATCGGAAAATAATTACTCGTACCTCTTTATAAAACTTCGTACTGTTCTCATTATAATCTATGATTTTGTAGCATTTTATTCATGCCAATGTTAAGATCAGACAACCTCACAGGTTTAAAATTGTAGGTACATGATCTGTAATGAATCATCGGAGGATACAAGAGATGTGCAGCTCTTAGTGTTGAGTGATACACAAGAGAAAATTAGTTGGCCAACGTTCACTTGGAAATAGTTTATAAAAATTAGGATGTGGGACATTTAAAATGCTGTTGTGGGTCGGTGTCTGATCTGCAGATCATAGGTTTGCCAGCACTGGTCTATTTTTTTCATTTATACCACATATGACATCTTTGGAAAATATGTATTTCTCAGTTGCTGATAAATTAATGCATCATTCAGAACACTTTTCTTGGCAAGAGCTAAATCGTTGAGAGATGGAATAATTGTCAGAGGAGTGAAAAGTGAGGTAGTTCCAAATAACATTTTACAAGCATTAAAAGGAAGATTAAATCATTGCATGATCACTTTTATCAGTTTTTATGGAGCATGTGTATAGATCAGTTATATGAATTTTTAGCAAATGTGTAGTGAGACTGCTTTTTTTTAAGGATTTGATGTTGTGTGTGGATGTTGAGAAAACTACCTTTTAAAATTTTTCAAAATGTGTGCAATGCAGATTTTGGATATGTTCTGAATGTCAAATCTGTACAAAAGGTCACCACTTACTGGCAGCTTTGTGAATTGGGAAAAAATGTCTGTGCTGTTTATAAATGATACTAAAAGGCTTGGTGAGAAATTTATGTAGCCAATACTTATATTTTATATCTAGTATGTACTGTATTCACATCTATTATGTGTGCATGAGAAAGTGCGACTGTATGTTTACTACAATTTTACTAAATGTTGAAACTCAAAGTATGGTATTTTAATCCTCTATCAAATTCTAAAAATTTCCCCCAACCTCAGTTTTTAAAAATTAATTTGTATATATCCATTTAAATGAATGTTGAATTATTTTTACAGAAAACTTCAGAGCTTTGTGTACTGGAGAAAAAGGATATGGATATAAAGGTAGCATCTTCCATAGAGTAATTCCTGGCTTTATGTGCCAAGGTGGAGATTTCACAAAGCATAATGGCACTGGCGGAAAATCTATTTACGGTACCAAGTTTGAAGATGAAAATTTTATTTTGAAACATACTGGACCGGGTATGTGTACCAGTTGAATTTCTGGTTTTATATTGTAAAGATAACTTGAAATTGCTCTTTCATTAAATTATTCTGAGGTATTTTTGTCTAAAATTGGAACTCATCTAGACTAGAATTATAAAACATTTGCTATTTCGAATGAATTTTTCTATAATTAAAAATCTTCCGAGTGAACGGACCTGTAATCTTATAGATTGTTTACACCAGCCTTGCCTCTGTTTGCAGAATGGATACCGACATGCAAGTTCCTGTGCTTGAAGTTTGCGAAGCAGTTTCCAAAGAATTAATTTCTGTTCTGGGGGGAAAGGGGAGAAAAGGAAATCGCAGTGTCAGCAGGTAACTTGCTGTGGTGAATTGCGAGTATTAAATCAACGAGTATGTCCGAAGTTATAAAAACTTCATCAAAGGAATCTGAAGAATCATTTGAAAAGCTCTTTCAAAATGCAGAATTAAAATGCACAAGCAGCATATTTATCCCAGAAGTGTTTGAGGCCATTTTCTGTGTACGTGATCGAGCGAAAATTATTAATCTCGAATTTTATCATGTTAATAATAGCCTCATACGCCTTCTGTCTGCGATTTTTATTTTGTCGCTTCTGACTGCTCATTTGTAAATAAGATCTAATTTCTTGTTCAAATAAAAAGAAAAGGTCTATAAACAAAATTTTAGATTTTATTTTATTAGGTGTAAATAGCCATGAGTAAAAACTGGTTTTTAAAATTTATATCAACAAATTCAAATGTTTGCACTTTCATTTATTTTTTAATTGAACACTATTTTATTTGGTAGTTGAATAACAATTTAATTTTCCTCAGTGTCAAAAACTAAATTCATTCTGATTAGTAGTTGTATCCATGCTGTATTAGTAGACAGTGGTCATAATATTCAAGTAGTGAAGTATCCCATAATACTTAACAAGATGCATATGTATTTAAAAATGCCATAGTTGGATTGTGGCTCCATCGATATGACGGAAAAATTGGGCACGTCTCTGTGAACACTGGTTTCAGCTGGTTGATTTATCACCTGTACGTTTGTATTCAGATGAAGTGACCGTTTACATTGTCAAAGAAGTCGTATGGGAAGCTCACTGTGGGTCACTCGGACAGGTGTAAACTGGCCTTGAATGAACGATGTGTTCAACGAGTTGCCAAAGTTGATGCCATTCATTGGAGGTGAGAATGAAAAAGAGCAGTTATTGATCGAGCAATGTGACAGGGAAATACATATTTGATGATAAAGGGGTTGTTAGGATTACCAACTCTTTTAGAAGATGTAGATAACCTTAAAGTTTCTCTAACAGAAAGTCTGTGGAATGATTTTGCAGAATTGGAAATTTCTTTATACACTGTATATAGCCACAAAAGGCTACAATATGAAGAATTGATAGGAGGCTTGTTTCTGAGAATGTTGTGTGTTCTTTTTAAAATGGTAGGGCTTATTGAGGAAGTAATCATTTCCTCAATGAAAAAAGAAACTAGTGTGTGCTAGACAATGAAATTTTGCAGGGTTTGATGTATGTAGATCTAAAATACTGAAGTTTGTTGGATGACGAACAAATTAAAAAGGCAAAGAAAGCCGTATATGAACTTTCACTAAGAATGAAATTATTCTCGAAACAACTGGAGCATTCAAATCGAGACAGAATGCAGACATTGCAATGAAGTCTCCTATCTTCTAGTGATGAATTAAATTTCTTATTATATTATATCCAGAAATATTTGGTTAATATTGGAAAGTCTAAGGTAAAGCAAATGAAAAGATACAAACAAGATTTCTACACAGCCGTTGAAGAAATATAGAAATATGAGTGATTTTATATGCTAAAGTTACGGGTGTTTCTGCTCTAGCACATGTATCTTTTTCCGATATAAGATAGTTTTTGAATGGATTTCCAGTTTTACTTCATTCATTCATGAGATATTAATGTTGTAACTGGTAAGTTGCAGTTTACAATTAAAAAATTCGGATAAAGCTTTAAAACCAGCTAAGATTGACACCCAATGGAGTTTAGTTGCAAAACTGAAATATACTGGTACAGTTTCGAAATATAATAACTGTAGACGTATTTTGACTAACCCCCGTAGTAGGGCAGAGTGCGAGAGCATTTTCAATGGTACAAAACATGAATTTCTTTTAAGGCTGCTACTTTTCACAACCTTTTGTATGAAAACTGAAGTATTTTTTGTTCAGATGCAAATGTTTTTTACAAATAAGTATTTGTGTACTGTTTGCATTTCAGAATTAGTAACTATGTGAAGTTGATTCGTTATTAAGAAATATATTTTTATCACTTAAAAAATCCATTCGTCATTGAGAAAAATTTGATTTTTGAGTGTCCCAAGTTGGAAGGTATGCCCTTAAAAGAAATTGGAAAGTAATCTTAATGTATTTTGTATGCATGTACAATTTCTTCAAATTGTGTAGTAATTGTTGAGTATCAATATTGAAGTACTGAGGCTGGGAAGGGAACTTTGTCTCAGTGTATGCAAGGAAGTTTGAAATAAAGTTATGCATTATGCATGTGTCTTTCCTATTGTATGTGTTTAATTAAAACCATATTTATTTTCTTGAACTCCTATGTACTTTGTTAGGAATTTTTTTTCATCTTGGGTGTTTAAAAAAAATTGCATTTTGTCATTTATTACACTAGACAAAGCAGTTAAATCGGTTAGCACACAGTTTATTAATGTATGTTGATATTAATTTGTGTGTTAATGTTTATGTAATTTTACATAGGTATTCTGTCTATGGCTAATGCAGGACCAAATACTAATGGATCCCAGTTCTTTATTTGTACTGCAAAAACATCATGGTAAATATTTTTTAGTGTAAAGTGAAGTTTTGATTTTTAAACTGCCTTCTTTATTAATTTGAAATATCCTTTCGTAGGTTGGATGGAAAACATGTTGTATTTGGTCAAGTAATTGAAGGCATGGATGTTGTTAAGAAAATTGAGAGTTATGGTAGCCAGAGTGGACAGACGAGCAAGAAGATATCAATTGCCAATAGTGGACAGTTATCCTAGTTTTCAAATGTTTTTGAATTTCACTTTTGCAAGATGTGATTTTGGTTATAACATTTTCTAAAATAAAATGTTTGAATAATATGGTTTTAGTCTAGGTTTTTTTAACTCATGCTGTCAAGGGTTTTTATGGATTATAAAAATGGGAGTTTACAGAAGTAAAAAAGCATTCATTTGTCTTCCGTAGATATCCTATTTTATAAAATTTTGCATCCAAAGATCTTCTAAACTTAAATGCCCATTTTTCTAAAAGTGTATCGGATATAATAAACATTCAAATATAGGATTTGTATTGCCAGTCTTTATGGATGGAATTATAAAAATTTGTGATGTCTCAAGCATGGCAAATTATTTGTATGCATTAACATTGATTTAGCAGTTTTTTAATTAGTTTATTTGTTTTGCTTCCAGCAATTTTAAATAATTTATTGCAAATGCTTTCTCAGTTTTTCACAAAAATTTATTCACACATGCAAAATTTCAAACTGCAAGCTTTAAAATTACTTCGAACAGTAAACTATAACGCCTTCTATGCTTTCACATAAGCAAGCAAAATGTAATTGGTGTCCGAAGGCAAACTTCAAAAGTTTTTTCTCCCAATAAACAGACTATACAAGAGGGTGTTTAAATAATTTTGATAGTAATTGAGAAATTCTCCACCTCATCTTTTCTGAAATTGCTCTTTGATGTTTTTCCGGATAGCAAATGTGGGAGGAAGAACCTGTAACAGAAAATGGCTTGTGTTTATGGTTACTATGAAGATGATAATTCATGGTGACATTTCGGGCAGTGGCAGCTGAGTGAAGTTTGCTGAACACTGGTAGTTCAACCCGAGGTTCAAATTCCGAAATGAGGGTGGCTGCATGGTCGTTTTCATAGTTATCCCCATGTTTCCAGCCAGTTTCTGTTAGAAAGTCGTCCACAAAGGTATCCCTCCCCTTAGGCAAATGGTCTTAGCTGCAGTCTCAAATCAAACCTGAACTACCTATTTAGTTACGTGAAAAATTCATTCAACTACAAATATTTTTTCATTGTAATTTCTGCTGGTATTACGAATGTTTAAGTGAATGCTGAAGCCTGCAAGTGTTTTCTACAAAATAAATTCTGTAAGAAAGATCTCCATTTTGAAAAAAATAATTGGATTAATACCTTTCACAATAGTATGCATAAATACTTCACATAATATCAAAGATCTCTTGTCTAAACTAAATAATTCTATTATTTCTATATTTCTAATTCTTTTCTAAACTAAATATCCTTGTATGATTTATCAGGTTAAAAGTAATGAAACTAAGATAATATCAACAGCATAATTTAGAGGTTGAAAACCTATAAATTGCTTATGTGAAAATTATTTCAGATACCATGTGCAATAAAATTTTAAATTAGATACTAGCAAATCAAGTATATGGAACTGAAGAAATGTATAAAGGTTGATTTTGTGATTCTGGCAAAATTGTCTTTAAGAATGGCAAGGCGATTGAAATTTCATTTGCATTTTTAATACTTGAAATTCAAAGTATATATTGTATGACCAACAAGAGAATAAATGTCAGTTAAAGACTTATCTGCATTATATACAGAAGAATGGAATACTCCAAATGTAGGTAGTATAAGCAGCCATTTGGGCATTGTATCTAATTTTTTTAAATGGAAACCTGTGGTTTGCTTCATTAATATGGTTTTAATGCAATAAAAATGACATTTTTTTTAAATAAGTATTTCCTTCAAAAGGTAATTTACCCAAAAGTTCTTAAAATTATGTTCAAATGACATTTGAAATTTAATGAGGTAAGTGGTATTGCTTTTATCATATAAATACTTAATAATAGTCTTTATGGATGAAAGTCTTGTGTCAGGTTCAACATCGAGGCTGTTGCGGTATTTATTTTTTGTCCACGCCTAAATTTGGCACCCCATTTTGTGCATACCTGTTTAATTATGGCAAATCACTTAAAGGCTGTTTGTCTGGGGGAGGAATTTCTGATTGTAAATTCATATACAAGTTGCATATGAGGAAACGGAAATGCTCAAGCAGCCAGCTCATCTGAAGTTCATTCATCTAAAAAGATTGTTTAAATATGCAATTTTAAGCTGCCTTTTTCTGTCGATCAAGTTTTTGATTCAAAATTATTCTAAAATACACACATATCATGCCTTACCTCAAAAATATGCGTATCTTGTGTTTGAAATGAGAACAGTAAAGTTACCAATTCGGTCCGTTTAAAAAAGTGCATTTTGTCTTATTTGGACGCTTCTTTTCACAGTGGAAGCAACTGATTATATTGTAACACTTTAATGAAGAACTTTTCACTTTAAAATGTAGTCTGTCAACTACATTAGAAGTAAAAGCCATAGTATCCGACTTGGATGGATCTAGTGCTTCATAGAGCTCTATTAATGGTTTGAAATTTAGAAATACTGTTAAAATGCAAAAAATATGGGCATTTGCAGATTTAGCGCACTTTCTGCAATTCCTGGAAAACTACTTTTTGGGTAAAGGGTTTTTCTAGAAGATGTAATTGTTTTAATGATATTATTAGACATTTTAAGCAGATATTCAGGAGACATTATCTAATGATCAAGGGAAGTGAGACAAACAGATCCAGCAAAAACATTATGTTTAAAAACTGCAACAAAAGGTAAATTCCACTTCACAGATAATCAAAAGTATCTGACTTTCTTGAGGTAATCATTGTTTCGATGTTATGAACAACATCCTCCTTCATATGGAAAAATTTAACATTGTCTTTCCAAAAAGGAATGATAATTTATGGTTTATACCAAGATGTGAAATAATTATAATGATATGTTTTAACTTCTAAGTATATATTTTAGCTTAACTCAGGATATTGAAAAGTCTTTTTAGACATATTTCGAAGACTTCGTCGGTTGAATGCCCCGTCCATCAGCTACTGAAATTATGCGCCGCTTGAAACAATTATAAGCTATCACAATTGTCTTCAGGAGCGGGGAAAGCTAAAGAAAAGGATTGTTCCATGTTTAACATAAGAATTGCTTGGAAAGGTTTGAAACTACCAGATGCTTTTTCTTTAAATAGTGTTTATGATTATTATTTGAATTTCATACAAGAGCCTTCTCCAGTGTCTTCGGAATTAGAACCGAATTCTGACGGAGAATTTTCGACCTCAGAAAAAGCTCATATATTTTGCAGGGTATATTGGCCTAACGTGTGCAGGACGTTATCTAAAATTACTTCGATTGGAAAATAATATCATATAGAATGGATTAGGAGGCTTGGCTGTATCTTCCCATTCATGGATGAACACAGGTCACCAGGTCAAAAAGATATTTTGTGCTGTTCATGGTACAATTTACCATAAGGGAAGGATGTAAATGGCTTTCTTTAACTGCTGAAACTAGAGCTACATTAACCTCAAGTAAACCGAGATGTAAGTTGTTTATTTTTCAAGACTGCGAACTTTTATTAGGATGCATATGCATTTCTTACATAGAAATGCATACTTTTTCTCAATGAAAAGCAATTCAAAAGTGGATTGCTTCGAATGTGGATGCTAATAAATGATTTTTATACAGCTATTCGACTATGCAAGTGAGCATTTATATAATTTGAATTTAAATATAGCTTTTGATATGAAATCTTTCTGCATGATATTTTAGAAGTTAACAGCATAAAGCACATTTTAAATGGGAATTAATTTTTTTGTGCACTTGTTAAAATTATTCTGGTTGTATTCTCTGTAGCTAATTTGTAATTCGATTTTGTGTTAAATTGAGCATTTTACATAATTTACGATATCAAAGTAATTCGCATTAAAAAAAATCTTACCTCTCACGTTTGGAAAATTGATTCTTTTTAGATACTGTAAGTAGAGATGTTTTTTCAGAACAAAGACAACAGTTTTACATGTTATATTTACTTAAATCTAATGTATATGAATGTGAATATAAGTTTGAGAAATGTTTTTAAAATTTTTTTTAATGGAAGATTTATAATTAGGCGAAAAAGCAACCTTATATTAGCAGAAATTCTGAATATAGTTATTGATTTGAAGAGCAATCAATCAGCAAGAAAAGGAACTGCCATATATGTTTTCACACACGATTAATTTTAGATGCTCATTCTTCAAATTAAAAAGAAACTGCGTCTGCATGGTCTGTCAGCATGATGACGTCGTCACATCTTACATCCTGTTTCGGGGAGAAATCTATGAGCTCGTCCTTCTGATATACTCCTTTTGAAAACATCCACTGGCAAAAGAAACCATCTTCTCTGTGTTTTTTGACTGAAAAGGCATACGGAGGTACAATATTTTGCGTGATCCTCACGCCAGTGGCTTGCGTGGCAACCTCCCTATTTTCGCTCAGAACTTGTATAGGAAAAGGACTGTTTATCATTAATTAAAGGATTACTCAAACGGTTACAGGTAAAATTAAATGAAATTGCACCATAGTATACAAGATATAGTAAGGTTTAAAATTACCAGAAAATTATGGTGCTACAGAAATTAGCATATGTCTAAAACGTAAGTTGGCGTAGGAAAATTATCATTAATATGGAGTTTCATATCCCCTAGAAGCAATACAACGATGCGTGAGTGATGCTATCTGTTATACGGTCTATCAACTCCGTAGGAAGTGAGAGCCTTTACTCTTGCAAAGCCGCTGTAAGCATAGGGGGCAGTATGAAAAGGATGACAGCGGTTATACGTCTTCCTAAAGTATCCCAGACATGTTCAATAGGCTTCAGGTTCGGTGATTGAGCTAGCCACTCCATGCGCTCAATTGTTTGCTGCTGAAGATAATCATTCACGATGCGAGCACTGCGTTCTAGTTTTGTCGTCTTGCAGCAGGATATCATCCCTGTAGTTCCAAGTGGAAAGACATGGTGGTTTGGTCATTTGCCCAAAAAGATATCACCCCAAACAGATACTGCCCCCTCCGTATGCATTTCTTTCACGAATGTTTAATGGATGATAACGCGTTCCATTTCCTTTCCAGATCAAATAATGCCTACTATCGCTTTGGATGCTACATCTGAATTCATGCATAAAGAGAACAACCCTCCTGATCAGCCGTCGAGTGGATATGGTGACGTGCCCACTTCAAATTTTCCCTTCTATGACGCGACATGAGAGGCACGCAAATGTCTGGTAGCCTCGCGTTCAGACCTTCGTGAAACCTTCTACGCACAGCTGACGTTGACGCCAACCTTCTGGTGGCTGCAGGAAGGAAGGATCCGAGATGAGTCGGACCTGAGGTTCTATTCCTTTGTACCCATAACAACAAATATCGGTCATCGGCGCTCGTCAAAGCGGTTGATCCTTGGCTGAACTTCTTAGATACCGTATCTCTTGTTAGATATTGTTGACAAATTCTATGAACAACAGTAAGACTCACATCTAGTCATCTGGCTACTTCTGTCTGACTTTGTCCTTCATCTAGTCTCCCAGTAGCTCTCCATCGCAGTTCTTCGGCAAATGATGCCTGGAGGTTATTGTTAAGAATTGGCTATCCCAGATTTCTTATCTCAGTAGCACAGTGAAATTTAAAGGCTTTCTCTCAAACATGCAATTTTATGCTCCTCGCAGATGACCCATTCCGCTTGCAGAGCCACTTATTCAGAAAACTGTACATCCACTTTTCCAGAAAGCGTAATCTTCATCTTGATCCGAGGTGAATTTTAAGTGCGAAGTTTGATCGAAAACTGGCCTTCCTTCACTTAGTTTTATCTTCTCCATGTCTTTGTACCTCAAGAAGAAGTTTTTCAAAACATTAAACCTTGTAAAGGTGCCTCACAAACATCTCTTGGGGCGCGGAACGCTGCTCATTGCTTCGCAGCTACAGAGAACTTATCCGTTAAAAACTATATTGTAGTTTCATGGTTTATGGTTCCACGTAATCTTCTGTGTTATGGGAACTGGATCCTGTTCATCAACAGGCTCTGCGTTTCCTGCCTCCTGAGTAGAATGGTGTATCGCCGGAGTATCTATGTGCAATGACCTTACTTCCATTGAAAAATAAATTACTTCGAATACATCAACATAAATACAAAATTAAAGTTCTGAGGTTTACTAAACGTCAATAAAAGTAGAGAAAATTTCATAAAAGTCTCAAGTCCATTAGGCAGTCATGAATATTGAACAGCAGGTAAAAATACCGAGCTGGCTACGCCTGATGATCATGAGAAAAATAGAAGCACAGGCAGTTACGAAAATATAGGGCAAATAATATATAATTTTAGCATAGTAAACGCAAAACAGCATCATAAACTGATAGCCCAAAGTAGTCAAAGTTCCAGCACAAAATTTAAATTATACACATGGTCGAAAGATGCTTCAAAAGGAGTCGAAAATGCAAAAAGGCTAGTTTTTATTTATACTAATATGCTAAAGAAGACAAAAATTTTGTCTATGGGAGAGGTGCAGCATGAATTTCATCTAATTGATCCGTGATTATTTTAGTTACATCAAAAATAGAAAATTCCCTAAAGATTTTGTTTGTTTCACTAACGGTCTGCAAAAAGTCCTTAAAAGTAGAGGAGATATTATTTCTAGAGTTTTTATTCTGATTTCTAGTTTTAGGGTTTAGCTGCTGTAGGCAGAGGTGGAAATCATGTGTGGTCGTTTGTATTGACATCAGTTCGAATTTTCTTTCCATTATTAAGTGATATGGTAGGATTTTTTTTGACTAAGAATGTCACTTAGAGTCTTGGGGTGTATATTTCCACCACATGGCTCCGAATGTGTGTTAACAATTTTTTCTTAACATTTGGGTTCTTCACATTACTTGGGTTTTGGGGACATAACGATAGTTCGCTGCGTGGTCACCGCCTCAGTTACAACACGTTGGTTTTCAATGAATTTTGCTTCACAGCCCACAGTTTTATGCGGCAATGAACATTTAACACATCTCGGAGCACGTTTGCGCTCCTCCGATGAATGATAGGAATGTTGGCAATTATGGCATTGAGCAATACCACCTTTGCATTGGTATGCTTCAATTTTAACATGAAAACATAGTAAATTACTGATATCGTAGATTTTTATCAGGGCCCTCAACATTAGCTAATTGCTCTTGAAATAGAGGTAGTGGAACATGAGTTTTAAATCTGAACATTTGGTTCATTTTAATTTCATTGAATTAAGGCCTTCTACAATTAACTCATCTTTAATTGCCTTCTTAGTGCATTGAGAGGATAACCCTCGAATAACAACCTTCACAGGTTTAACACATTTAGAATGTACTATGTAATACTGTATACTATTTGTATCTGGGTATCTCGTAATCTCACGGTGATGATCCATAGTGAGTGGTAATAATTTTAAGAAATCACCAGAAATTCTGGCCGTGAAGACAAGATTTAGTTCATTGTTAAGTTTCTTAACAGTTATTAAATTTAATTAGGGAAATGAATACAATCGAAATTATACGTGGTTGTGGTAGTTTATCCTTATCTGCAGCATTAGCACTATTAACATTCGCATTGTATTAACAACATTTTCATTAGCCTTTTTCGTATTATTTTCACTACAATTACGGGTAGAAAATTTATTCGAGATTCCAATATGAACTTTGTTTTTTAACATTTTACGTGGCCTGGCGGACCTCCTAGGGGAAGTAAATTCATCCGAGCACGTGGTTTATCTTCGGCACGTTTTCTGGAATTACGCTTAATTTTACTGGATTTTTCTAATTCTTTACCATTTTTAACAACATCATGTACTGAGCTTATTAGCATATTTCAATACATTATTGGTATTCTTATCACGATCATTAGACATTCTACCTAGAACACAACTTTCCTTAACATCAGAATTTACAATAGAATCGGCAGTAGAACTATTACGTGCCCTAAAATTTTCGCACTTACGTAATAAGTTTGTAAGATCTGCATGTCTTACTCTACGTAAGTGAAATCTGGAAAGTAGTGAATGCACAGAAGATGGGTTAAAACTACCCTTTATTACACCCTTTAAATTATTTACAATGCGTCAACTCGACGCTAACACCCTACGCCTCTGCTTGGGCGGTAACCGAAACAGTAAGAACTAAACTCAGAATTTGAAGTTATTAACAATTAGTAGAATTACGCTACAGGGCTTAGACTATCCTGTCTCCTAACAGAGCGTTTATAAATTTAGCGGCAGAAAAGTAATTGCTGTTACCCCACGTTTAACCAGCAATAACTGCTAAGCCGAAGCTCGCGCTACAACATGCACAGAGATTTCTCAGACTCTCTAACTTTCCCTTCTAGATCTTGATATTTAATCTTTTTCTCCCACTGGTAGAATTAGCATTACTTCATGCGCGCTACCAAATTTAAATATTCTGGCACTGACAATTAGGGGAATGAAAGCTTATAGGAAAGGACTTCAAATTAAATTTAACGCGTTACTTAAAATAAATATCAATCCCTACAAGTTCTTGCGTTTTGTTTCCATTTCCTTAATTTGAGTTTCAACGGGGAGTCTCTGAGACACAGCATCCACATTATGATTTTCCTTAATATCTAATTTACAAACATTACGAAGTTTTTCACCGAAATCCATAGTGCCTTTTAGAAATCCAGTAGCATTCATAAAATCCACAGCGTCGAATTCGTTTTTAGCGAGCAAGTCCTTAATCATTTCAGGCATGTCTGAAAGTTACGTTTCTAGATCACTACAATGACAGTCACTATCCGAAACTAAATCATCCACATTTTGTGTTTCCATAATTTAAATCACAGAACACCAGAATACACCAGCGTCGAAAGCAAATCCAAAGGCATTCAGAACGAAATACCTTAAGCGTAGAATAAAGAAAATACGTATTCAGAAAGGAGTTTCTGTAAAAGGCATCCTAATACACGATGTCCAGCAATCGAATCTCTGTGTTCCCTGCGACTTAACAAAAACGCGACCTTTTTTCTTGTCACAACATTGTAATTTATTTCTTGAGGATACTTGAAGGAGAAGATTCCCTTACGCCTACTTCTTAACGAACCTACAGTAAATAAAGCAGCGGTCAGGCTAGGCGGTCGGCTCAACTGATCAAGCTATATTACCGCTTATGGTAAGTTTTATGTTTATTAATCTGTTATTATTTTGCCTTCATTTTCATTTCTACTTTCGTCGGCTTCCAGCGATATCCACATTAGTTCATGTATTAAGCGCAGTGTTCTTAAGAGAGATCTTTCGGCAGCTATAGCTGATGTCTCGCTATTTTTTCTCTTTGTAGCTATGTTACTTATTTCATTTCTAGTTTGCTAGAGTTTGTTAGTGAACGTTTGCGGTTTGTTGACAAGCTGGTAAACTCCCTTTGTCGTGTAATGCAATATTTTTTTATGATCCTACAAGCGAAGTAGATTTGTTTTTATACACAAGTTATGGAAACTTTAGTCATACAATTTAAAAAGAAGATAAAAAAGAATGTTTACATACCATGCTTTATTTCTGCAGCATGACTAAAGTCTCGAATTTTCTAGTGAATAATAAATGTGTCTCCAACATTATGACTTTTGTAATTACTCTTAGAATCTTCTTTCTTAGTTCACCTTGATAAATTCAAAAGTGAGTATTCTTGGACGAAGGTAAGGTCAATGCACCTAGATACTCCGGTGTTGTACCATTGTATTTAGGATGCGTTGATATAGAGAACTGATATTCGTTGAATCGATATTCGTTGATATAGAATATATGATGCATGCATATTTTGATCTCATTACTAATCATTGTCAATTAGTGTTTGATTTAAGTTTTATTTTAAAATTTTTTGTGGTTTTTATTTTTTCTCACACCTTAATACACTGTCATCAGTATAGTTTTACAATTTTGTATTTTACTTTGTTAACGTCATTTTCAATTATGGGATAAACTGATCACATGTTTAGCTCATTTAAGCTTTTATGTTATGCGCCATGAAAAGCATTAACCAACTAAACTACTTATTTACGGCGTAATACTTTTCGCCATCTCTCTTTGTCTGATTAACTTCTTCCAGTTCATGCCCCATTTTTTGTCTCAGGAAAATGTGATCAGCATATTCATTCTGTAGAGATAACAGGGAGATTCAAGTAGGTATTTGATTGCTAGTTATGATATCTTTGAAGTTTAAAGCTGAAACCTGAATCCAGCGGGCTTCTAGGTCTTTCTTTAATTTTTTTATGTCTTTTTTTCAAACTTTTTTTTTGTTTAAATTGCATTATTTATTCCAAACTGTGCATCGCTGCTGTTATGCCATAAGTCCGGCGTTTGCTTCTGCACCAATTGGTCGAAAGTATTACACTAAGTTGCAAAATATAGCCGTCTGTCTGCCTTTCTAGGTGTAAGAGAGCTGAATTCAATTTTTTTATTCGCTTGTATGACTTTTCCTGTACCTAGAAATATAATGTTCTTTAATTACTAATACGGAAATCATGGATCACAGAATGTTGGAACCGATTTTGCGAATCCAGATTGTATGGAAACATATCTACTTGATATCTGACAAATCAATTTAAATTCTAAAATGGGTTTCTCCAGGTCTTCAAGATTCAAATATGCAATCGTATATGTATGTGCCGTTTTATTCGCGTTTGTGATTGTTGGCACAGCTTTATTAAAGTCTTGGAAGTTAAATGTTAAGGAAGAAAACTTCGTATTTCGGGCAGTTGAAAACTCTCCAGAGAAAAGGATCCTTGCAGACAATTATTTCACTTGTTTTGATGTCTATAAATGCGGACATTCGGAGAATAAACTTAGTGTATATATTTATCCTATTTTCAGGTAAATTATAGCTATATCGTATATATAATTTCAAAAGTTTTAAGATTGTTGTAATATAGGAAGCCATAAAGCATTTTCCCCCTTTTTTTTGTAATTGAAATAGTATTGCGTTACAAATTAGACAGTTTGCGTGTAAAGCATAGAATAATTGAACAGGAATTTACTATCTCATAATACATATGTGATTTTGAAAATTGTTGTGAAATATTTCTAACAGTATCTGCAAGATGAGTAAGTTGCGTGTACTTTATAATCTGTGAATGAAATCATTTTCATAGTAGGTAAATTTGTTAACCACTTTGTAAGCGGCTGCCCTTTTCAGTGTCTTTTGTAGTGTTTCTGAGTAAGGCATTGGGCTAATGCTATACAAATCAACTTAATTTGGAAAAACGTAATTTATCTTAATAATCTTATAAAAAAGTAGAGTTTATAAAAATCCAGTTAATGAATGGGGCTCTAGTGTATAATTGGGTGCCCTTTCGATTGGCAAAAAAATTTGTTCAGTTTTGGCGATGAAACCCCATTTCTTGTTATCACGAGAGTTTTAACTTGGTTTTAGTTTCTTGATTTTTTTAAGTGAAAATAAATCGGTTGTGCAGATGGACAAAGGCAATGTGCAATGACTAAGTGTGTGCAATTCTCTGATTTTTTTTTTTAAAGTGAAAATAGATTGATGTGTACGTGGACACGAATTCTTTGACTTTTATTTTGGTTTTGTGTAGCGGCCATCTTGAAATTGTGCCTTCCTTGCGTCGATCTTGGCGTCAAAAAAGAATCGCCAAAAAACAACAGGCACCCAATTGTAAACTTTTACCATGAATGGTAATGTCAGTATTTGAATTGCTTTTATCTATTTTAATAATGGGTAAAATGGGGAGAAATGTACAACATAAGGCAGTACAAATTCCACTAAATCTGTAAAATGTTCACTCTGTCTCACACAATAGAGATTACAGGCTTTTGCTTACAATGTTTATTTATTTAATGACTTTGATTCCAGTTTTTTGTCTAAAATGTGTTAATTTATAAAGACCAGTTAAGTTAGGCTTTGTGTACTGTTTTAAAGTTAATTGGCAGGAGGATAATTATTTATATCAGCAGAGGAAAGATGATATTATGATAAGTTTAACTTGAAATAATATTTAAAATATGAGAAGTTATAGAAATGTTTGAAATAATCATTTATGTTATATTGTTGAAATATTTTTATAATTTGTCAAGGTTATATGCAGAAAGGAGTTTCTGAGAAGGAAGTAACTTTTTGATAAAGTACATGTGTATTTCTTAAAAGCACAGTAGAATTTTATGTTTCTTAGTGATAATGATTATTTTTTTCAGGTATGAAGATGATAAAGGTGTTCTTGTTTCAACACCATTTTCCCGTGAATTTACTGAAATACTGAAAGGTATTTATGAAAGTCCATATTACGTTTCTGATCCTAAGAAAGCTTGCATATTTATCCCTTCACTTGATCTTCTGAATCAAAATACAGTGAGATTGAAAGAAACTTCACAGATTTTGTCCACTCTTCCTTTGTAAGTGCAGTAGAATAAATGTATTTTTAATTATTAAGAATTATTCAACTTTTTTGTTTTATGTTGGTTAACTTTTAAATTTTAAAGAAGCTAGTAAGTAATGTAGCTACTAAGAAATGAAGCTAGTAAGTAATGTACTACTATTTAGGAAATATTTTGTTTGCTTGGGAGCATTATCAAGTCAAATTGCCAAAATTTTCATCTATTTCTAATTTATGGAAGAATTCAAGCATGCTACTTAAATTACGTTCGTCAACTGTACATTCATATACAGATACTGTTGTGCTGCTTGTCCAGTATTTTGAAATTTCAGCAATGAAGAATTTTAGTATTCTCTTCAAAGGAAAGTAATAATTTTTTGGTAGTATATCTGATATTCTTTTAAGCTGCTGGCAGTTATCAGTCCAAGTGCAGTGCAGCTTAGTTCCAGAGTTATCAGATTTCTTATGGAAATGTTAATTTGTTAGGAAATATTTTATTTGTTTTGAGCATTATCAAGTCAAATTGCCAAAACTTTCACCCATATCTAATTTACAGAAGAATTCAAGCATGCTAATTAAATTATGTCAGTCAACTGTACATTCATATACAGATGCTATTGTGCTGCTTGTCCAGTATTTTAAAATTTCAGCAATGAAGAATTTTAGTATTTTCTTCAAAGGAAAATAATAATTTTTTGATAATATATCTGATATTCTTTTATGCTGCTGGCAGTTATTAGTCAAAGTGCAGTGCAGCATCAGATTTCTTATTAATTTGTGCCATAGCCCCAGCTGAGCGATCTTTATTTTCTTTTCATTAAACAGTTAATTTAATAGTCAGCTAAAGAAAAATACAAGTTTATTTTTTCCTTTATCAAGAAAAAAGTTACTTTGCAAATGAAGTGAATAATGTCTGCAAATGAAGCTTCAACCAAAAAAATCGGTAAAACTGCATATTACGGGCCAGTTTGACGCATTTTCGAAAAGTCGCCAAATCGGTTATTTTTGCGCGTTTTAGAAAATCACTAGTTCATCATATCGCCATATTAGATGGTCGCGAATTTGAATGAATCCTGTAAACATGCAAAAAATTGATCATGTAAACATGCAAAAATATCTAAACAACTTGTAAACATGCAAAAATATCTAAAACAGAAGTTCAAGAAAAACAACGATAAAGTATTTGAAAGTTAATAACCATGTATTTTATGGCATCAACAATATTAAAACTTTTCATAATATATATCATTTTTAAGACATAGCAAAATGGAGTAATACGTTTTAGCATGAAATTTAAGAAATTGTAATAAGCAGTAAATGATCGGAAAGCGTTGGTTCATATTCAATTTAAAACTTAAAAAAAAAAAAAAAAATGCAGAAGAAAAAAAAGATAAAATTCAAAATTTCGATCTACTGAAACATAGCAATGGTATAGTGGAAAAAAGAAGTGGTTAAACAATTTTAACTACGTAATTTATATTTTTGCAATACATTTTTATTTTCATGACGCCAAGAAGTTAACAGATTTGGCGCAATTTCGCTTCATTTGGCGACTAGCCTGTAATCTGCAGTCTAGCCAAAAAATCTTAAGCAAGTTTTATGATTAAATATCCAGTTTGAAGTAAAACAGTCTTTAATAACAGAAGATGCATTATAATCTGTAACTTTATTGCTTAATTTTATGTTAATATATAGGATAAATATCAACTTTATAAAATGTAAAATGGAATATTTATCTTGAAATTATTAAAAAAAATTACATTTTATATTACGCCCAAAGGTACCTTTTTTTCATACGCACATACATGTTTCAAGAGCATTTAGTCTAAAAATATTTAAAAAGAGCATATCTTTAGAATTTCCAATGCACAGTCTCGTGTGCTAGAGTTAAAAATGTTTTTCTCATAAAGTTTTGCCATTGTTTGCTTTGAAATTATTAAGTTTGTTAACCAAAAATTCCTTAACGTTTTACAAAATATGAAGTAGAAAATAGAAGAAATTAAATGTTCCAAATTCAGGCCTTCAGGCAGCCATATTCAGGTGGAGAACTACATCATTCAAAATTTGATGGCTCCAGTACCATTGTTTTTTCACAATGTGAGAAATATACATGCATTTATACAGATTCTTCATTATTTAATATTTTCAAATATAATACAGGGCTATAATATTTGGTGGCAACAGTTTGAAAAGTGAAACAGACATTTATAGTGAACGAACACAAATTGCTGTTTCGAGAATAAATAGTCCTTCTGGGCTAATGCCCCTTTGAGCTAAGAAAAGTGCATAAATATAGTTTTAAAGAATATATTAAACTCTGTTGCATTTCTTCTGACCTTGGTTTTCACCCATTCTAATTTAAAATGTTGCATATGAAAATTTTTGTGTTAATTTGTAGATTTGCATTTCATTATTAGTTTGTCTGTCTCCTGTTTGTTATTCATTATGGTTTTAATACCTTTTGTTAAACAAGAACTGTATATTTATTTTTTAGTATCTGTGGTGCATTAGGCTGTGTTAAAAAGCATATTTAAAATTTCAGTTTAAAACTGATAGGTGAAAAAATAGAATTGAAGCAAAAAGGTTTCTTAAAGATAATTTAAGATAATGCTGGTTTAGATGATGTTTATGAGTGATAATAGTAAAAATATTGATTTTATAGTTTAGATGACAATTTTAAAAACTTGCTTTTTAAATCTATCTGTTCTAATAATATGTGGGATAATGTCTTAAGGTCTGCTAAATACTGTAAATAAGGCAGAACCTGATATTTAATGCACAACATGACATGTAAGAGTTGTATAAAATCTCATTCCCATTGCAAAGGCTTTGAAAAATCACTAGTCAGATCAAAATTCTAAAATGCTTCAAAGGATGTAGCAAACAATCTGAACATCAATCCCGTATTCCTTGAATTCTGAAGTGGACAAAAAAGAAAATATATTAATAAAGCATTACATAACTTGGTAGTGATATTAAAAATTTATGCTTGACCATGACATAATAAAATTAAAAGAAAGTAGTGTTTAACCCTCTCAGCGTTACGGTATAGCGTTCAGTATAGAAGACTGCTTTCTATATTCATTACACATGAAAATTTCTGCTATTTTTTAATGTATCTGATTTTCGTTTGGATGTATATTGGAAGAAAAGAAATCAAGGTACAAAATGAGAGAGCCATTTTTTAAATTAAAATCAAGAAAATACCAGTAATTCATGACATTTTGAGGAACTTCGAAATATCAGGGCTAAACCCATAACGCTCGGAGGGTTAAAGATAAAGCTCCTTAAAAACATTGCAAAGATGCACTTAGCAATAATATAAGTTCTGACTATTTGGATATTAAGATAAGACTTTGAGAAATTAAAGCCTGCAGTTAAAAAAAAAAATCTTAAATTTTTTCATTTAAAAATTTAAAAAAAAATTTATTTCTTGAAGGTAATTTCATTTTAATTTGGAAATTCTGTTTTATGGGAGGGAAAAACTCAGATAAGTGGCACTTGGCGCAATTTTTTCCGCCATCTTGAATAGCGAGAAATCGCCATATCTTTGGGAGGAATTTTTTGACGCCAAAAGGGTACTTGCATCAGAAAGCGCTTTCCAAAAATTCCCTCTTCAGGCCAATTATCGGGAAAAAAGCTGTGCTGGACAAAAATCGTGTACGACAAAGTGTAGCGTTTGTGTTGAGAAGGTAAACCATACATGTAGTACAAATTGTAAACGATTAGTTATTGTTGTGATTAAGTAAAACTACGTACTTTTTTTTCCCATCTTAGTATCTTAGATTATGATATTGATATATATATATATGTAACTCCAAAATTATTAATTTTTATAATTCTCTTTTTTTAATTTGAACAGTTATCTCTAATAATGGTTATATATGTTTGAAAACATGTTCTTTATATAAATGCAGAAATGATCACGAAAATGCAATATATATCACACGGTTACAGATGAAAGTTTTAAAAAATAAAATATGCGTGTATTTCCAGAATATTACACCCTCGAAATGTATTCCAAGCTATTCAATCATTTAGTCCCGTTTATATTGAACATTCTGGATTCTTTTATGCAATAATTTCACTTAAATAAGGTTAAGAGGGTTATTTTTATTCTTTTTTTCTTGTGTAAGTGCAAAAATAATTTTCATGTAGGTAAACAAAGAAGTGTAATCCTGAATTGCATAACTGCAGGAAAACATGATTAGTAACAAGCGCTTCTATGGCATTTCACAACGTTATGCAATTGTTTGAATTTCAAAACAAGGCCAATCAAATAGAATAGGATAAGGTTATTTGAATTTATCTGTATTTATTCCATGAAAAGTTAAACCATAAAATATTATTTTTGTGCAATTTGAATGTTGTCTATAACAGTGGTTTCAAACTGCTGGCCTCCGAAGCAATTTTATGCAGTCGACGAATGTATTTCAGTTATGCATTTATTGCAAGTACAGTGGTGCAAAGATTTCTATGTTTTACTTATCTGAAGTTTGATTTATATTACATTAATTACTATTAAACATGAAGATGTGATACATGTCAGAAAAATTATAAATATAAATCTTATTCAAAGATTTGAAAATACGTATTAATTAACTCATTTTTTGTGAAAAAACAGCAGATATTATTCTATAAAAGTAAAATTCTTTTATTCTGATTAGAAGTGTAATTAATATATTCAAGTCTATAATTAAAAGTTTTAAATTAATTATATGTAAATACACATGGGATAATGTGAGCCATAAGTACGGAAAAGGAGCATATTTTGTCATTTTCTTGTATAAAAATAAAATTATTCTAATTACTGGTGTAATTAATTTATTTAGAAAATAATTAAACAGCGAATTCAAAACGTCTATTGACAAAGTCATGGGATCATCAGCACAACAAAGATTTATTTTGCTAAGTCACGATACCCAACGCTGTTTACATATAAAAAGAAAATATACCTTTTCTTTTCCCTATCTTAGTTAATATGAGCTAGCAACCTAAACTCTCTTCCCACTGTTTGGCGCCTATTGCCCAGGTTGGCAAATGCAATTTCAGGAACCTCGCCAAGTGCCGGTTATCCGAGTATCCCCTATGGGAGTACTGAAATATAACTGTGAATAAGGACTCTTTTTACCCATGGGAAGGGTAAGTAGGTATCCAGCTTCTGGCAAACCCAACCTCACCTTATAGCCTTTCTAGACTGGCCATACCATGGGAAGGGTACTGTATATAGTTATATATTTTTTATTAAAGTTGAGAAGGCTTGAAAGTATTAGATTCCGCTTTGTTTTGGTACTTGTGTATTATCCCGGCGATCATTGGCAGAAATTGTGGCAATGGTCACCAATCACCTGTTGTTACTGCTGAAATCTAAAGGAAGTGAGTCATCTATAATTGGCGCTAAATTGTGGTACTTGGCTGGTACCTTTGTTTCAAAAAGCAATAAAGCAGATTTATCATACATAATATTATGGTTAGCCTATATTTAAGGGTGCCCCTTGGATTATCACCAACTTGTTTCATTTATGATAACCTGAGTTCAAGTATCTTGCTGGGGATTGTCGCCTAGACGGACAACACACAACGGCATCTGAGGGATATTACCAGACAACCAGGATAACCTGAGTAGTTGAATGTTACAGAAACCCTATTATGATGTAATTGATTGCATGATTGTGGTGAATTTCACTGATGGGAAAATGTTTGTCGGATGCCAGTTAAGAAGTACGTGGCATATTGTGTGCTTTGCATCGTAAAATGGCTTCCAGAGGTAAACTGCATGTTTGGTGGTATAGAATGAGAAAGAAGGTGTTTTTTTTTAAGTGTTTGAGGGCAGAAGAAAAGAAACTTTGTTGGATGTAATTCAACAGAATTATAAGTGTCCTATTTGTATGAGAGATTGTTCAGATGGCTTTGAATGAGTTTGCCTAAGAAACGTTCAAATGGTCATGATATAAAGCATTCCATTAGAAAGGGAACATGGTTTGAGGAAAGTTTTTGGATGCTGTTAAGGAATTTTGTGTGTCACAGACTGAAGACACAGAAATTTCTAAATAAGGTTAGTGGATATTTCCTTTGTGTGTTGTGTAGATGTGATAGTAGTGCTTTTTTATGTTATTTCATTGTTTGATTTAAAATGCAGTTTTTGTTTGTCTATAGTGTAGAACTGGGTGCTTCTTCGATTTTTAAGTGAAAATAGATCCATGTGTACATGGACAAAGTCAAGTCAATGCGCAGTGCTGAGTTTGTGCAATTCTTTGGTGTTTTTTTAAGTGAAAATAGGTCGATATGTACTTGGCTACCGAGTTTGTGCAATTCTGTACACAAAGCCAAAATAACAAGTCAAACAATTGTGCAAACTCAGTGTCCATGTACCACCAAAAATCACCAGTTTTTACCAAGGTGCACCCATAAATATATTTTTACCAATATTATTATTAATGAAATACTTATTTCTTTTTAGTTGGAATTCTGGCATCAATCACCTATTATTTAATATGTTGCCTGGAAGTGTTCCAGATTATCATCCTGTTTTAGAAGTAGATTGTGGGCAAGCCATGATTGTTGGTGCTGGATTTTCAACATGGACATATCGAAGAACATTTGATATAAGTATTCCGGCATTTAGTCTTATAAAGCAACCATTTGATACAGAAATTTGTCGTGGAAGGTAAGTGTTTATTAATCTGCACTTTTAACATCTAATGTTTTATAATATTAGTATTTTTTTAAAAACTTAATAGTGAGCAACTAGTGTGTTGAGGTGGCTAGTCATTTTTATTCATTTTATTTTTGATTCAGTTATTTTCTGAATACAGATTTGATTAGCTGTAGATCTTCAGTTTACTTACTAAAAAAGTATAATATGAACCAAAGTCACAGTTTATCAGTTATCTGACATAGTTTGTTTCTTCTTAAAAGTATTACATTAGATTTTTTGAAGCGGGAGCAAAATTATACTGCAACTCTTAGGAAAAATGGAATGGGAAAACTAGAAATTGGTATATCAAAATTACTTTTGAATCGTAAGTTGACACGAATAAGTTATATTTATACTATCAAACCTCAGTAGAAGGATGTAAGTTATTGATTACCTGGAATGATCTGTTATTTAGAGTTCTAAGAATAGGTCTCCTTCAGCATAAAGGAGCAAAATGTTTAAATAAAAAAGTATAAATAATAATTCTCATTAAGCATTAAAACTGTATTTCAAAACATTTATTTGAGGGAACAAAAGATATAACATATATTATTATGAAAAAAATATTTTGCAATTAATGTTTTGATTGTTTTTGGAGTAACTACTGATCTTTTAATAATGTTTTCTGAACAGATAATGTATACTTTTGAATGATATCGAGTTCGTTTAAAGTATCCTTTTTGGTTGGACATTATGAAATTTTCTCACAGTTATTTTGTTGTTCGATCATCACTGTCACCCGTAATAGATTTGTCATCTGCTATTATTATGGCAGTTTTAGCCTCAAAAGAAGCAGGTACAATGCTGTCACTGCTGAGGTAAAATTTCTCATTGGTGATAATTCTTACCTTGACAGTAATAGTTTTTGCATGGTACTTCCTTCAAAAACTGTGCAAGAAGCACTACCATCTGCATCAGTATCATCATCAGCTTTCAATATATATGCTCTAAACAAAAAGGCTGTTGTATTTGAAAATATTTTCAATTGTTTTGGCTCCAACTTTTGAAAGTGTTATTTAGTATTTTTAAGAGTTATTTCCAAGAATTATTTTGTATTTTCAAGAGTTTGAACATCATTGCTCCATTTCTTGAAAATATATTGAATGACATCAAGAGCCAAAGGGGAAAATCATAGTTATCACATATGGCTTTGATATTTACTGACCATGAGTTTTCAATAATGATGCTAGAACTTCATGATAATTTCTTTGTTGATGGCTGAAGAGCTGTTATACATGGTCCCAACCATCACATCAGACGGTTGGGACCATGTATATCAGCTCATTTGCTTTTAGTCCTTGGTTTCTATATGAGCAGTGCAGTTATTTATAAGAATCATGACTTTTCACTTTTATTCGAAATATGTTATCGAATTTTTTGATTGCTTATAGTCTGAATGTGAAAGATGGTCTTATTTTAGAGTTAGCTCTGTTTGTCACAGATTGTAATTTCACATTAATATTTTTAAGGAACCGTAATGTCAGTTATTTACTTATAACAAGAAGCTTCAGTTTATCAGTGCAAACAGCACAGTCAATTAGTTTTTGCTCTTTTTTTGGCCTCATAGCATTTTTCAGAGAAGAGTAATGTCATTTGATAGAGGATGAAAAAATAACCCTATGCCATCTAAGTTATATTTTAAGGTTTTCAGTCACGTAAAATATCTTTCAAACATAATTTACCATTCTTTTGTAGGAAGCTATATGTGGTGTATTTCTAAAAGGGATACCACTGTAGTGCTGTCTGGGAAAAAAATTTAAATGAGGATAGAATTTTTTTTTTCTTTCAAATGAATAGTTTTAGTTACATTGCGAGTTTGAATGTGTCAGTATAGGAATTGTTCATGTAGCGGAAAATGCTATCTAGTAAATTGATTGTCTGAGTGACTTACTGATGTGGTTTGCCTACTGTGATTAGAGTTGACTAGTCTAAAGATTTGTATAATTGGGTTTGTGCTAGAGATTTGTAGAAAGCTATAATCTGCTAACCTTCCAAATATAAAGTGCTGTTACATTGTCAGGCATTTTATCAGGAAGTATTTAACCACTTCACTGTGTGCCCTAAGAGAGCCTTGCTGATTTGAAATGTCTCTTTAGCTGTTAGCAAGGACAGACACTTTTTGGGGTTGATTGTGGCCTGGATCATTACCCCCAACATAGATTTGTCGCTTCTTGTTTTTTTAACCTCCCAGAATGATTCAAAAATGAAAAGAGGTGATTGATCCTTTGATTAGTCATGCACTATTCTCAGTGGAATAATATCAGGGCTAAGTTCGCTTATGGAGATGGGATATAGGAATGAGGTCCTTTCAGCTTGTATTACAATGGAACTGCTTCTCATTTAGCATAAGTGCGTTTAGAGAATCATCTTTATTCATTTTCAGAAAAGAGACTAAAAACAAAATAAAATTTCTTTTCCTGTGTAGGGAGACAATTAGGTGATTTTCTAAGTAGTTCTTGACAGCTGGTGAAAGGGGAGAAGGAATATTTCTGAGGCCAGTTTCAGGTGCAGAAAGTTTTATTTTTGGAGGTTGAAAAAAAAAAAAAAAAGAAGAAGAAGAAGAAGCAAGTATTTGTGTTTCATAGGGTGTTGAAGTTAAATGCAATATATCTCGTTAAAAGTTTCAAAGTATTACATCATGGCAAAGCACTTCAGGGCTACCTGCTGTAGCAAAGGTATAGCTAAAAGTTTTGTTTTTGCATTACATATGCAAAAGGATATAATAAATCCTAACTTCTTGCAAATAGCCCACTATGTTGCTGAGAAATGGATTCTACAGATGTCTACTAACATTAAGGGCTGTGAGAAAACTTATGTGATTATCACCAGTATCTTAACCCTTTCGAGATGATGCACCTTTATTTTATTACCTTGGGACAGATGAAATTTGAAAGGTATTGTCCCAGAGGGCGAGGGTGGGGGTTGCATCACTAAGCCTAACTTTAGGTGGGGGAAAGGTGTTAAGTACTAATGCCATAATTTTTGTTATCATTTTAGATTATTATTTAAGCTATCATATACATTAAAGTTAGCACTTAATAATCTTTTCCCTTTAATTTACAAGAAAATATAAAAGAAAAATTGCTTACTTTGAGAAATAATTTTCAGAAGTGCCATTTAAATTATTCCAAAGTTTTAATTGACAAACTACATTAATAAATTTAAAAGTAATAAAAAAAATACACCAGAGATTATTTACAAGAAGTAACAATCTTTCACGGGAAATGGAAGGTAGACACTGAGTGAGCTCACTCTCTTACAAAATGTCCATATCAGATTCACTGCAATCCAGCTCTCTAACTTTTTAGAAAATGAATCATCACTCTCAACCATGTCACTAATTGGCTTAGTTAACATACTAGTTTGTTCTCTCTGTGGCAAACAATGCTTGGTTGCCATATAATAACCTGAAGTCGGGGCTTTCCAAAATAAAAAAGGAAGTAGATGAAATGTAAGTGATAAAAGCATCACGAAGCATAACAGAACTGCACATAGACTCTGCATAAAAGCGAAAAAAAAAAAAAGATTCAAAGTGATAATCAAAAATGTGAATGTTTATATCGTATGGCGACTTAAAGAGACAAGCTGTGCTTATTAGCTTCTTTTCCTTTCCCACAAGAGCTTGCACCAAAGTTAGACAGAATGGATCAAACTGTACGTCAGGATCTTAAAACTATATTCAATTTAAAAGTAATGGACACAGCAGTCCATCTAGTGCTCTTTAAAAAATGGTTCAGCATAAAATGCATATACACATTACCCGTCCCGTGAGCTGAGTCTTCAGTGTGCATAGGTGGGATACGTGGCTGTGAGACATTTGCAGGGAATGCTTTTATGGGACTCCTTTCTGGAAAGGATTAACTTGCTGAGTGGCACTACTGCTTTTGTCCAGTTATGAGGCTTGTTTTCAGTTGTTATTAAACATATTTTGTTTCCTTACTTTTTAATGATCTTAAATTTAAATAAATGATGATAAATTTTATAATCGTAACAAATAAGTTTATTAAAATAAAGAACAAAATTAGTAATTATTAAATCTTAAATATAGCTCTTCATGAACACAATGAAAAGGTCATGCTACTGACAATGTTAAAAATCTGTGAGAAGCTTTTGGGGAGGGATAAAAATAAATAAAATAAGGGAAGTAATTGTATTGACTTGGTTATGTGAATTGTTTAAATATTGCTTTCAAATTCTGATATGCAGTCATTGTTTTCCAGTTCTAGACATTGGTTAGTTACTTCATCTCAAATTAATATTCACTTTGAATATCGCCATGAACTTGAAGATATTGCTGAAGAGCATCCTGAATTACTTGTGTTAGGACAGTGTTCTGAAGAAACAAATTCTGCTTCTCAAAATGGAACTCTCAGATGTAGGGGTGGAAGCACTTACATGTATCCTGAGATCTTAGAAGTAATTCTACCTTTGAATCTGTCTATATGCATTTATATGTTTGTACATTATTTATTACTTCATGCATGAAAACATTTGTGTATAAAATTATTCATGTTTTTACTAATTGTTTTTCTTATACAAAGTGTGTTGAGAAAATTCTATTAATGATACGAAATGTCTTTTTATTTGAGATGGTACACTTGTAAAATTCTGTCGACCATTTTCACGAAAACCAAACGATGGGGGCCAAACAACACATTTTTCGGTAACAATGGAAAACTATATACCAAATACATGGTTGTTACTCTGATAAACCATAAACAATTAGTAACTTGGAATTTTGATTTTTAAAGTGAATATGGCTAAAGGCGATAAAACTGTGCAAGGTAAGTGTTCAAATTCCTCCATTTTGGTTGGATTTCCCAGAAATCTGTTTTTTTCAAGTTGAGGATCACTTTAAGATAAATGGAATTGTTTCAGAGGAAACCAAATTTAACTACTTAGTATCATAGTTAGAACCCAAATATGTTGAGAACATCTGGGATATTGTAACAAGTAATTCCGCTACTAAACAAGGCTTCTGAATTTATTTAAGGAAAGTGGAAGTACTCTAATTAAAAAACTTCTTACAGGAATCGATTTGGGCAACTTGAAACTATTACATTATTTTTATATAACTTAAAATCTGTTGCAACATCAGTTGTGTCCAAAAATTTAATCGAAACATTATAGTTGGAGAAATTGTCAGATTCTATGCATAATATAATACTTATTAGTGATGAAGAATTACCCAAGTTGGCGATCATGGCTGATAAAATTTCAGATATGATGCCTTCTAATGAGATTTGTGATTATCAACAGCTGGTAATTGCTGGTATACAGAACTGTTAACGCAAATTCAATCTCGTGAGCAGCGAATTGCTGAACTGACTGTTCATGATATATCGAGACCACAATTTAGGAACAACTCTCAGTCCCACAGACGATCTCACAGTACTTCTAGGAAAAGATTTAATCGTAAAGGAAAATATTGTTTTTATTATTTCTGTTTGGGTAACAAATGTTATCAGGATAAATGTACTCAGCCATGCAGTTGGTCAACTGGTAGTTCATCCTATCGAGGAAACAACAATGTGCAGTAGAGGAGATAGCAAGCTCTACTGTCGATAATGTTCCATAGTGTCGTCAATTTTGCCTATTTATCAGAGATAAAAAGTCAAAAGTGCATTTCTTTGTGGATAGTTGTGCAGACGTTAGCATTTTACCTGCATCAACGCAAGACAAACAATCCACGGATTTCAAGTTGTATGCAGTGAATGGTACCGAAATTAAAATAGAAATAGAATTCTTGGGTTATTTAATTACTCCTCAAGGATCACGACCTTTAACTGACGAAGTCCAAACTATTGTTAATTACAAACTTCCAACAACTGTTCATGAACTCAGAACATTCTTAGACCTTATTAATTTTTATCGGTGATATTTAAAAAATGCATAAAAAAACCAATCTCTCCTACATGACAACCTTAAAGGAACACAGAAAAAAGATAAACAGAAAATTCAATGGACAGATGAAGCTAAGAACCAATTTCAGCGATGCAAAGGTGATTTAGTCAATGCAACACTCTTATCATTTCCGAATTGTGAATTACATCTGTCATTATATTCAGATGCTTCAGACTCGGCGATTGGAGCGGTGCTTCAACAATTTGAAGGTAAGGGATGGAAATCTTTTGCATTGTATTCCAAAAAAATAAATGAAGTACAAAAGCATTATAGTACTTAGTATAGAGAGTTACTAGGAAACTTCAAATTTTTACTGGAAGGAAGAAAATTTAAAGCATTCACAGATCATAAACCCATAATCTTTGCATTTAAACAAAAGCCAGAAAAAGCATCACCTTGTCAACTTAGACAATTACAATACATCTCTCAATTTTTAACTTACATACAGCACATAGAAGGTCGAGACAACATCGTTGCAGATACTTTATCTAGAATTGAAAAACTTTCTTTGATCGACTATGATAAAATTGCAGATGAACAAATTATGATTAAGGAATTGCAAAATTTGAAAACATCACCAGTTTCTCTGAACTTCAATCAATATCCGCTACCTTCTGGGAAGTCTTTGTGGTGTGAAACTTAAACGAATATAAACTTAAACGAATTGACAGTTTTCTTGCGATAACTGTCAATTCGTGACAGTTATCGCAAGAAAATATTTCATCAAATGCATAATGCAGCCCATCCTGGCATTAAGCCATCTGTAAAGCTCTTATTGTCTAAATTTATTTGGCCAAGTATCCATAAAAATTTGCAGCTTTGGACTTGATCTTGCAAGGCTTGCCAAAAAAGTAAAATTAATTGGCACACAAAATCAAGTTTCAGTGATTTTGAACTGCCTTCAGAAAGATTTTGTGATGTGCATATTGATCTCATTGGACCCCTACTGCTATCAAATGGGAATATTTACTGTCTCACTTGCATTGACCAGTTCTCTAACTGGATGGAAGTGATTCCACTTAACAACATTTCAGCGGAAACAGTTGTCAAAGCATTTTATTCTAACTGGATTTCAAGATTTGGTACACCATGTCGCCTAGTCACAGATCGTGGAGCGAGCACTGTTTAGTTCAGAATCAACCTATAAAAACCAATAACCATAATAATATATTCAATAACCTATAAAAAGTATGTGGAGTAAAATTGCAACATACAACAGCTTACCATCCCTAAGCAAATGGGAAGGTCGAGCGCCTCCATAGATCTCTCAACACTTCACTTATGATGCACAATAGCTTGACCTGGAGTGAAACACTTTCAACTGTTCTTCTTGGCCTACGCACAGCTATACAAGAAGACTCTGCATACACTATTGCTCAAATGGTTTATGGATGAAATATATGATTACCTGGAAAAGTTTTCCAAGACATCACAACTCCTACACCACCTGATATTTTTGTCAAGCAGGGGGGGAAAAACCACTATGGAACAAATTGGACCAAGAACAGTATCCGATAAATATGTCCAAAAAATATTCGTTCCTAAAGACATGAAAACAGCATCGCATGTGTTTGTTCGCAAAGATAGTTAAAAAGCAATTAGAACCTCTTTACGATGGTTCTTTTCATGTGGTTGACAGAAAAGAAAAATATTTTTCTGTAAAAATCAATCACAAAGCTGTTACAGTATCTACTGATAGATTAAAGCCTGCATATTTTTTGCAAATACCAGATGTTATTACGAAGCAATCAACATCGTCAGTAAGATAACCTGTCAAAACTCCAACAGACTTACCTCCTAAAATTAAAAAGTTACCTGCAAAACAATCACGTATAGGACGGACAATAACCCCCCGTGTGATTTAGGAATTAGCATTTACATATATCTATATTATTTTTTGTAAATAGTGTGTTTTGAATGTAGTAATGTTCTCTAATGTAACTTAGTTACTGGGAAGGGAGAACCGTTGTGGCTTGAACCTCTGCAGAAATTTTAAAAAATGGGTAATATCTTTTTTTTTTTAATGGCAACTAAAAGATTATTCTATTTTGTTCTTCTAAAAATTGCTTATGGTTGCTAAGAGCATTAATAAAAATTATTTTTGAATTAAAAAATGTGGACTAAAGTTATTTAAAGAAAGGGAGTTCTAAATATAAAGATTAATTTGGAGTCAGGGGCCAATACTCCTGATGGTCCTCATCATTCTCTACAGAGTTTTATCAGTAGCTTATAAAAGATATCCATGAAGACCTATTTAATGTGAGGAAGAAAGAAATAATCATTAACACTAAGATCAGGAGAATACAGAGAAGATACTCTAAAATATTAATTAATAGGCTAGCTAAATATTTTATGATGAAGATGACTGTATAGCCTAAAGCACTGTCACAAAGCAAATAATTTTAAAAAAAAATATGTCTCATAAATTTGTTGTTTAACGTGGGATGGTCTGTGCTACCAGTTTCATTATTTCCAAAGTAAGTTTTAATAGTTGTAGTTTTAATAGTAAAGTTTTAATAGTTGTTTCTCCAGGCATGCATTCTTTATGAACAGTGCTTTCCAAGTCAGAAAATGTAATTAGCTTGTATGGTTATATGCTTTTTTCTCTGCAGTGGACAAACATGTTCATGCTTTGAAAATTTGCCTCTTTGTTTCAGTTTTGTATTTTAGGCGACAGCTCTCATCTCCTGTTATTGTAAAGCATAAAAAGGTATTGCCATTGTTTACCTTTTCTAATAAATCATGTAAGATGCTAAGATGTTTTGAATTTTGTTCATTAAACAAAGTGTGAGGAATGAACATTAAACACAGTTTTCTCACCTTTAAATTGCCAGTTAATATCTTGTGATCTGTGAATGTAGAAATATAATGTATTCAGATAAAATTCATTTTGTCAATCGCTGATTGATTACTAAGTATAAAATTTTTCTTAGTATTGCAGTTATCCATTAAAGTGTATTCTATTATCATGTTTTATTGTACTTGCTTTTACTCTTGCTGCTTGAAAATTTTTATTGATATTGATTGTTTGCCATAAACCATAACAGTTACTCAAGCAGTTTTTCTTAACTTTAATCAAAATGTTATGCTAATTCTTTGTTCTTTCATAATTGAACAAGTCACTTGAACTATATTTTGATTATGTAAATAAAAGAATATCTGCCCCCTCAAAAAGATGAAATATTAATTTCAAGTTAGCTTATAAGTCTCAGACATATAACTTTACCATTGATTTGGTGAATGTGTAATTATCTATATTTTCACTTCGTTAATGCATTCCTGGAAATCCTCTGAAACACCTTGTATACACTGCTCGGCATTGAAAATGCAACACCAAGAAGGAGTGGTCAGAAAGTGATGGAATTTGGAAAAAAGACAGAGACAGCAATAAGTGATCTTTATTTCAAAATGATAGTCAGAATACAGAGCGAGAACGGCGTCGGCTCAGTAGGATGTAGGATCACTGTGGACAGCGATGCACAAAGAAACACGTCTAGGCATAGTCAATAAGAGTGCGGATGGTGTCCTGAGGGATGGCTCTCCATTCCCTTTCAACCATTTGCCACAGTTCATCTTCTGAATGAGGCAGGGACAGAGTGTGCAAACGGCGTCCAATCACATTCCACACATGCTCGATTGGCAAGAGGTCAGGAGAGTAATGCAGCCAGGCAAGCATCAGTATACCTGCCAGAGCATGTTGGCAGATGCGAGCACTGTGTGGTCGGGCATTTAAAAACTTGCATTAGGCAGCCCCTGGAAGTAGAGGATTGCCACCGGCTGCAGTACATTATCCAAGTGTCGTTGGGCCGTCATAGTGCCCTTAATACAAACTAGAGGTGACCTGGAATTGTAGGCAATAGCGCCCCGAACCATTATTCCATGTTGTCGCGTGGTGGGGTGTTCCACAGTTACTGTCGGATTTTTAGATCTGTCTTCACGTCGACGTCACACACGTATGCGGCGACTGTCACTGGATAAACAGAAACATGACTCATCTGAGAACACGACATTTCGCCATTCTGTCATCCACATTGCTCCAGTCATGCACTATTCTAAATGTTGGCGTCGTGAGTGCAGGCCACGTTCAACCAATCAATGGGAAATGGTTCTTGTCGACACGGGAACATCCAGCATATCTTGCACATTCTGCAGAATCGCAGTACAAGTGACTTATGGGGCCGCCACAGCTTGTCGATGGATGCGTCGATCCACGCGTGCTGACGTCACTCTCGCTGCACCTGCTCCCCTCCTTCTTCCCACATTCCCTTGTTCCAACCATGTTCGCCATAGCCGATGCACTTCGCTTGCATCCATGTGGGTATCAGCTGTAATTTGACGTAAAGATCAACCTGTCCTTCTCAGTCCGATCACCATACCCCTCGTAAAATCATCTATCTGCTGGAAGTGCCTTTATTGACGGCGGCCTGGCATTCTCTCCTATTACACGTATCCTCCGGGACAAAAACCAACTTTCTTCGATAATTCGTCTGGCAGAAATAACGCCACGAATGTTGCCCATTCTGCATGTTCCTTCCCTTACATCTTACTTCACGTGCGTTGGAGAGCTGCGCATTTCACATCATTCGCATAGCTCAGTGACGTGCATCTACTCTAAAATTTGCATAAATTTCTGACCAGTGCTTCTTGGTGTTGCATTTTCAATGTTGAGCAGTGTATTTGAATAAAATTTGACTAATTCTTATCCCAGATAACTAAAGAAGAAGGAGGGAAAAAGTAATCAAATTTGCTAAATCATAGTAATTTAAAATGTTTATACAAACGTTTTTTTAAATATTTAATTCAGAAAAGGAAATGTTAACTGTTGAAAAGATGATTTCCATTCAGTAAACATCCATATTCCAAATTAGTGATGTGATACAGGAGGGAGTCTCAGATATTAATTTTTTTGTTAATAATTTTAGGACTCTATATTTTGCATTATCATAAGAGGAGCTAGACTTGGACAACCTGCCTTGTCTGATGCTATGCAAGCAGGCTGTATACCTGTGATAGTTGCTGATGGCTATATCTTGCCCTTCTCTGAAGTTATTGATTGGAAAAGGTATTAATTAATTATCAGTATTGTTATAATTTTAACTTTCTCACTCTGTATATGTATACAGACAGAAAATTAGCTATGTAAACTTTTAAGTATGTATTGTTTGGATACTGTCTTATAAGTGATATCTCTCTTATTCTATAGAGCCAGCATTACTATTTTTGAAGAAAATTTGTCTGATCTCATTCATATATTGAAATCAGTATCTGACGAAAAAATTTCTGAAATGAGACAACAAGTTTGCTTTCTCTGGGAACAATATTTCAGTTCAATGAAAAATATTGTTTCTACTGTATTAGAAATTTTAAATGGTAGGATCTTTCCCCATAATGCTTTGTCATATGAAGATTGGAATAATCCACCTCCAAAGGTAAACAATTGTTTCAAATATTAAATATTTAGTATTTAAATATATGCAGTAGTATCCTGGTTAACCAAGATTTTGTATTATTAAGACGAAAAGGTACATTTGATGCATTGCTTTTTTTATTTCATAAAAATGTTGCAACTAATACTATAAAAAGTGTTAAAATACTGTACTTTTAACTGTAACTTTTAAGTTCAGTTGGTGACAGCAAAAATCTACTTTATATTAAAATCTGTACACATTTGTCTTTTTGTGGCACTATCTCCTCGCGAACTGCACAGTTCTGTGCTTAGCGAAGCACACCGTTGGATTCCGTATGTCCGTGGGAAGCCATTTTAACCATTCCCGTCTTCGTACAACTTTAATTAGCTGAGATATTAATTAAAAATGCTAATTTTCCCCTACGTTATCTATTTTACTATGCTAAGCCTAATTTTTCACTTTAGTCCGAAAAATGCACAAAAAAATGGTAGCTCGGGAACTAATTAGCCAAATTGTTTCAAATTTTGAAACTTCCGAGGCCTAGATGTTAAACGAGGGTTGCCATTGATTCCACACTGTTTTGCGAATTAGGAGCATGATTAGCTTGGTAATAAAAATGCTCCAATACTTCTTTTTTAACAGGTGCAATAGGCCTTTTTCCGTGTTTCCACTGTTGCGAAAGGCGTAGGGATTTGGCTACATGTCAGCATTTTTTTTTCACAAATATCTATGGAATGGCGCTTAGTTGAATTTCGAGACACATATCCCCTGATTTTAAAAATTTGAATGAATCCATTGATACTGTTCTCATCTTTGTATGACTTTAATCAGCTGAGATATTAATTTTAAAGCTCTCAAAGCACTAATTTGAAGGAGACTGAATAGCCATTTTAGGGATTATAAGCTTCCTGTTTCGGAAGATAGGGATTTGGCACCTGTCCAAAATGCATTAAAACCTTTTTCTTATAGCTTAGAAAATTATTCATTATTTGATTTTTTTACGTGCCATTTCTTAGTAAGCTTTTTTGTTTTAAAAATATTATTTCAACGTCTGATTGAAATATTGTTTATAATTTCATATTCTTTTTATGTGCATCGTTTTCAGACTCGGCTCAGTGAGTTCAGTTTCTCTATTCTTATAAGTTTGTAAACTGTGCATTTTTTCCTTTAAAAATGATTGAATTATGTTGTTGTTATCGTTTGGTTAAGATTTTTATGCCCTTAGTTAACCTGCATGCAATAATTGTGGAATTATCAACAATTTAAAAAGTTTTTTAAGTGTGGCTAAGCCTAATTTTGGTTATGATAGTGGGCATATTTGTTTACATGTGAAGCTTAGCAGAAGAGTGGATTTGTTGCCAAACTCTAGAAACTAAGCTTCGCAACAACAAAGTAATGTCTTCTTTTATTGTTGTGAATTAAATTATGCTTGATTCATTCTGGAATTATTATTTAAGTCATTAACTGGTTTTTGTGTAGAAATTGGGTTTTAATTGAAAAAACTGTTTTTTTTAATTGTGTTAACTGTACTTGGTGTTTTATGCTTTTCTATATCTATCAATTTTTAATGAAAATATTGTGAACGTTTATGTACTTTTGCCTTACCGCTAAGTGAGAATTGAATTGATTAGTAGCTCATGTACAGTAGGTAAGCGGTGCTGAATCGTCTGTGAAAAACTATTCCTTTTTTATTTGTTTAATTTTCTTTACATATCATTTTAGATTTATTATAGTATTTGAATAGAACTTGTAATTCTTCAGATGCTTTAATTTTTCCTCACTCTGAATTATAAAATGAATAAGATGTAACACTGTTAAGTGAACCTATCGCCGAAGTGTGGCTATGGTGAATAAATATAGTGAACTTTAAAGAGTGCACTTATTCTATTGTGGTTTATGCGCTATCTACAAAGTAGATTTAATTCAAAATTCGTTAACTGTTAATTCAGTATGTTTAAATGAAATGCAGGAAAATTGCATTTAATTTAATATTCCGTACAAGGAAATCGTGTACACATCAGAATTTTTAGTTCAGTTATAATTTTTCTTTTCAGATGCAAGTACATTTTTCACTGATTGCATGCATTTGTGCAAACGCCTTAATATATATATATTGATGCAATTTTGTGTGTGAGTCTGTTGAAGTTTACGAAAAGGAATTTAAATAAAGGAATATTAATAATGAATCTACTGTTGGAATAATAAACCCGAAAATTACACTTCGTACAATGGCCCATTAGCGGCTGAGTGGTAAAGTTGCTGAACACTGGTAGTTCGGTCCAACTTTCGACTCCCGACGAATGGGCTGGCTGCATGGGTGTTTTTGTAATTTTCCCCATGGATAACGTGTATATGAGCCAGTTTGCCTTAAAAAGGTCCTCCACGAAGACATCCCTTCCCTTAGGCAGATTGCCCTAGAGTGTTTTGCCATAGCTGAATACACAACACCACTACTTCGTGCAAGCAGGTAAAAATGACACTTCCTGTGGTGGTTGCCATAGGTGCGAAAATTCGGTGACAGTTTAGTGTTATGAAACAAAATTACAAAAGAGATGTTGGGTAGAAAATTTATAGATAGGAGTTGAAGTTTACCAAAAGGAATTTTAATAATGAACCTACTGTTGGAATGATAAACCTAAAAATTTTGGCGATTGCACTTCATACAAGGGCCCATTATCAGCCGAGCGGTAAAATCGCTGGACGCTGGTAGTTCTGTCCAACTTTTGAATCCCGACGAACGGGTTGGCTGCATTGGTGTTTTTGTCATTATCCGCATGTCCAATATCTTGTGGATTCATATGTGAATAAAGCGGGCCCAGCCCGCTAGTATACATCTAATTCACTCTCCATAAGAATCCGGTATTTATTATTTTCTAAGGTACATTAAGCCTTATCTCAGATATAATAATAAACTAGAAGAGAATGTGTTAAAAGGGTTAGTGAATTGGCTGGCTGTAGGGAAGTGGAAAATGCGTTAAATGTCTAAGTGATAAGTAGGATTTGGAGACAAATAGAGCAGAAATTGGACCTGTTTTTCATTCTTAATGCCATGGATGTTTGAAATGCCAGTATAACATCATTTTCTATTTAACTGCAGAATGGCACTAGACCAGCTGATAAATAGCATATTTGCTTTTTGGCATTTTTATAAAAAATGTTTGGCACCATCTTCCATGTAACTTGACCATAAGGGGAAAAGTAATTTACACAAAATTAAATTGTTATATTACATTTAATTCGATATCTGCTTCCTTGGTTTCAGTGTTTAGTAGAATTTGCACATTTTTGGCATGCTTCAAGTACACTCAATGATAGCCAACTTTATGCTCGCATATGCCATACAGATGCTTCTGTATGATAAAAGTTTTTGGAACTGGAGTGTTATAAATTGCAAGTAAAATGTTCGAAAAGTGATCAGAAACTGCTTTGAAGATAGCCCACATTTCTTGTCTTATAAAAGGCTTTTTTTAATTCTATGTGTAACCTGCATGCAAGCTATTTTCCCTTAGAAAGTCCTCCATGAAGGCATCCCTTCCTTTTTCAGATAGCTCTTACGTGCTTTATCGTATTCAGATAAATTAACCTAACCTTTTATTATTATTTATATATAAAATACTATTTGGGAGCCATAAAAAATAGTCAAACACACATTTTTTTGCCTTTTGTTGGCAGACTTATCTTGGAAAAGCAATCAAACAATTCCTACACTCCAAATACTTTTTACATAAAAAAAGTTAAAAGTTTTATATTCTATGGATGGAGTATTTAAATCACATGATATTGTGTGGCTGAAGTATTTAAATTTACTTATAGAACTTCTTAATGATTATTATTTTTTTTATTATTATGTGTAGCTTGGAAAAGGATTGTTCATTATTTCCTGCATTCTCGAGATAGTAAAAAGTATCATTATTGCATTACAAGCCTTTTTTAACCCTTTAACTGCAGTGGTTGTCAGTAAGCGATTTACATAGTCTGCCACATATTCCACATCTATTGACATAGATGTTTTACAGTTTTAAAGAGGTTTCAAGTGGCATTTCGCCATAAATGAGTGATTAGAAAGCAACAATCATGTATTATATACCAAATTGACTCAAAAATAAGCTAATTATAACATAATAAATAACTAGTTATATAATACCATAAATAACCCGAAAAAATCGTATATTTTGTTTTGCTTTCCAATTTTGTATAATAAATGTAAGCATTCTATCTGTTTGTATTTTCACGTCACCAGCAACATAAAAAATGGAATTCTGTCAGGGTGTCCACTGGTTTATGTCCATCAACACGTGTAAGTGTGGCTGGGCCTTGTTGACCCCCAATAATATGTTTTCAAGATTTTGTAACAGTTCTAATAAGGTTGCTGCATCGAGGTTTTGTGTGCATTGTTGTGTTTTTCTACGATAGTGTGGTTTTAATGTAACTGTCATGGATCAATTATCAACATCTACAAACAGACGGGCAAAATTTGAAGTTGAAGATAGTAGCGACGTCGATAGCAGTAGTACTAGTAACTAGTAGAAGCTTATTATCCAGCAATTTTGAAAGTGACAAAGAAAATATAGGAAACATGGACATAGACGAAGATGTAGTCGAATCTGATAGTGAATCTAGCAATAGTTGTGGCCAGTATAATATAAATTTTCATTGGAGAGACTGATGAATTTCAATAGGAAGCGTATTATTTTGACAATGTAGGTGCGGGAATGAGTGATATGTTTTATGTGTCTGATGATGCTGAAGAATAGGATTACAAAATCCACAAAAATGTTTTAATGTGGGCCTAGTACAAATAATTGTGAATGAAACCAATAGATATTGTGTGTTTTATACAAGAGACCAGAATGATGCAATAAGGCCAAAAATAAAACAGTGGGTATTAATGATTGACGAGGTTTACTCATTTTTAGCATTATGTTTGTTGATGCCTCAAGTGAAGAAAGGTACCATATCCATGTACTGGTAGAAAAATACGATCATTTGAACAGACATTTTTAGCAAATCTATGATTCACGACAGATATGCACAAATTTTACAGATAATGACAACCAACCAGAAAACGATAGGCATGTTTGAAAATCTAAACGCCAAATTTTCTGCATATTTTTCACCATTTCAAAAAATATGTATTGATGAATCTTGTCTTGTTCAAGAGCAGGCTATCGTTTTAGACAATATATCTCTTCAAAACGACATCGATTTGGACTAAAAGTGTTCTTGCTGTGTTATTGTGAAACCTGAATTATTTTGGTTTGCACTGGTTCCTTCAGAAATGTATTGCAAGACAAAACACTTGGTGTTGCGGGAACTATAGTGAAAAAGCTCGTAGAAAATTATTGGAGGAAAAATCATCATCTATATACTGAATAATTGGTATACCAACCCGAAGTTGGCAGCCTATTTGTTTGAAATGGCATTGGTTTATGCAGAACAGTCAAAAAAACCGAAAGTATTTCGCAAAATTTACACCACTTAGATGCGATCAAATAAGGCCGAAGAAAACGTGCAAAATGTTGGCTCTAAAGTGGAAAGATAAAAGGGATGTGCAGTTTACTTCCACATTTCAGAAAGTAACAAGGGTGGATAGTGGAAAAGTGAATCATAGAACCCAGGAAAGGATTTGACATGCAGCTATCTTTTCTAGAGAGTGTTCTTATAACCGTGAGGTTGTATAAAACGTTTTTTTCACCTATTAGACATTTCTATTTTGAATTCATGTAATATATCTCTGGTAAAAACAGGAAACAATGACTTGGCATTGAAAGATTTTTATATTATAAACATTTTAAACAATTTAACATTATAAAACAAATTTTGTCAAAATATGGAACCCTTAACTCCTGTTCAATCTGATATATGAAGCGGAGAATTATTGCTTGGCCAATTAGCTGCCAGGAATTTCATCGAAAGACAATTTTTGGACAATTTTCTGCCTACTTCTGGAAGAAGAACATGCCCTGTTTGTAGTCACATCACCAGAGCCAAAAGAAAATGCAAATATGTGACAACTTGGTGTCCGGAGTGTCAAGTGGGTTTATGTGTTGGACATTGTTTAGAATATACCACAGTTAAAAAAACTTTTGATATTACCCTTTTTTGTCATTTACAGTTTATAAGAACATTTTATTTAGTCTATGTTTTTATATTAGCGATGTAAGTTTGTAAGTAAGTTTATAGGCTTAGAAGTTTAAGCAAATATTTATAAACTGTTGTTATATTGTTTAGGGATATAATGTTACCCTTTTCTTTTTTTTCTTTTTTTTTATGATGATGCTTCCAACCTCTCTGAAGCTAAATATAATATGAATAAAAAAAGTTGTGCAAAATCTTAATAATTTTCGCACATTTTTGCATTTGACGGTGTAGTCACGTATAATTTTACCTGTAGTTAAAGGGTTAAAGGAGTAAATTATTGAATAATTTTTTATAAGTTTTAAGCAACTAAATCATATGTAGCAATCATTTTTAAGGGACGTTATGTAATAAACTTAACTGAAAAATAATACTATACTTTTGCACACAAACTTTAATTAATTCATTTTCAGATAATGAGAACAACAATTTCAGAAATATAAGGAAAATATGCAAATTGTTATGGCTAATCCACTGGAAAGGTTTTCAGTTTTATTCAAAATAATTTTGAAGAGTATGTAATAAACGTTTACTTTACCGGGATGTTCAGGATCTGTTGTTGTTTCATCTTCTGAGAGCTTTCAAATTTCCTTTCAGTTTTCTTGTTTTTTGAAAAAGTAAATTAATTTATTATATATTTGTTAACCTTGAAAGCTTTGCCCTAAGCAGTAGTTTAAAAACAAGTTATCAAATTTTTGTCACTTTTTCTTTATGTCTGACAGCCTTTAAAGATTGGCATTTTAATTTTGTATAAATTTTGGTGCAGCATCAGTTAAGTTTAATAGTTGACTTTCTGGTATAATTTGAATTAAAAAAAAAGCCTGGTATTCTAAGTGATTTGTAATCATTTTGACTTTATTTATCTCATGAACATTATTTACCCGCAATATGTTTAGAAGTCTGGATTAATTTTGATAATGTTCTGAAAATTTTAATTAAATGAAGTTGAAATGAAAATAAGATATTTCTTTTGCTGGGCTGTTTGTGTAAGATTAAACTTTTTCATTTAAGATTATCATGCATCTTCATCTTTCCAGATATCCATATTCTCAAAGATTAAATCAACATCTGGGGAGAATTTTCAAAATCAATTAAATTATGTGAAAAATAGATTTGCGGAATTTAATATTAAACATTTGATGCTGAAGATCTGCTGTTAGGTGATAGGATGAAAGTCAGGTAGAAAATAAATATTTCTGAAAAACTGCTAAAAATCTCTAATGTTTGCTGAGTATGTATCTAGATATGTGGATTCAGCCATTTAAGAAGCCTCTCTTGTTTCAATTAAATGAAACTTGAAGATTTCCCATGTACAGAAAATGAACTGTTTATTGTAAATATAAAGAGAAAGGTAAAGGAATACCAATTTAACTAGCCTTGTAATCTAAAGAGATTTGAACAAGTCAGCCTTGCGTCATAAAAAACAGGTTCACTACTTCATCTATAGTAAATAAATTGTTAAGTATTTATAAACGTGATCTGCTTTCTTCAACTAATTCTTGTCTTTTATTGTTATGGTGTTATCTCCATATAATAATGTTACACTTTCACAGTATCCTTTCATGAGTAATATGTCATTTTAGCACTGTAACATTAAGCTGATTTCTAAGAAATATAATGCAAGCTTGAAAAATAATATTAGCTTATGTTTTCTTAACAAATTCCTGAGATAACATAATTATGAACATGTAAACATTATAAAACTGGCTAAGAAAAGCAAATAGATCAGAACTGAATACACATTCAATAAAAGTAAGCTATTAAAATTGGTTGTAAATCTAATTACATTTATTGGTAAATTATCAGCAGCAAAAATAGGTGGACATCATCATTGGCATTTTGTAAGTCAAAATATTATAATAAATTATAGATAAGAATTTATATAGGACATCATAAATTCATAACAGAACCAGTTTTATTAGTTAAAGCTGTATTCTTTTTCTGGTTGTATGCAGCTTATATCTTATTTGCACCCATGTCGTTTGAACACTGTTGGCATGCCTAGTTATGTCATTGCAGAATCGAATTTGATACTGAAATAACTGCACAGTCACAGTAAAATAAGAAAACAAAGAATTTTATTAAAAAAACTTTGTTTTTAAATATGTGTTTAAAATGATGTGTGTTTAATATTGGATTTTCAGAAAAAGTAATTTTTTGCTTGAAAATTACAGCTTATTTATTTGTAGAAGGAAATAATTTGATTGTGTGTTGACATTGTATTCCAAGATCTTTCCTCATTTTTCAGATAATGACATGGTTTTTGTTTTTTTGTTCGTACCAGCAAAAAGCTGAATTAAGGGATTTTTGATGCCTTCATTTCAATCAAAATTTTGCCATCTAAAGAATTTGCAGAGGAAAAAAAATATGGAAAATGTTAGATTTAGTGAATATGATGGATGCAGTAACACATTCCACCCAAGCTATATTAGCGTTTGGTGAATCGCCAAACTTGTATGAGATCTAGCATTGTCATGATGAAATGCTGCACATTCCCCCCCCCTAATTCTGCTATGAGGGAGTTAGTTGGTAGAAGTACATATTCAAACCAATCGTTCAGTTGTTTGGTAATAGTTTAAAAAAGGAAATCTTTCCTTTCTATTCACATCACATAAAAAGCATTACTATCTTTCAAGAATATCAGCTTTCTGTTTCCTTTAAACTGGTTCATCATAGCTGCTCTATAATCGTTTTTATTTAATATTATTGTACCCTTTCCATTTTTCATCATAAAGTATGATTCGTTTAAAAAATAAGCTGGTTTGTTTCTACCTAAGGGCTACCATGAACCTAGCACTAAAATCACTGAATACTACCAGTTTGACCCAGGTTCAAATCCTTTTAAACAGGCTGGCTGGTTGCATGTAGTTTTCATGTTTTTCCCCATGTGTAACATGAGTATGATTTTTTTAAAAAAAGCTTTCCACAAAGGAATTTACCTTCTGCAAAGAGTTGTAGAGTCTTTTCTCATAATCTAAACAATCCAGTTACGATGCAGTCTTCCCATTTGAACAGCAAACTGCGGATGGTTATCACAAATGCACATGAACTGTAAAGTCAATCTCTCAGCAATTTCTGATGTTTTTATACAGTAATCTTCTTTCACCATTACTTTTGTTTTCCATCAACCTCAGCTGACCTTCCAGAACATGATGCATCTTTGAGATTGAAATTTTATATACCAGTTCTCAGATTAGTAATGAGCCAGCACGCCCTGTCTGTATGTGACACACTTTTATTTCTTGCACTACATTTCTATGTTTATGGCAATAAAAAGTAAAATATGATGAAAATGCTCATATTGATTTTCCTTTTTTGATGCAGGGCTAAATAAAAACTACTTAACAAGATATATAATATTTCAGTGAAGCTTGTTATATTAGTTGCCAAAATCTATAAAAATTTTCTGGCTTGTAGACTATAAACTTTTTAGAATAAGGCTGCTTAAAAACATGAGTAATGACATTTGTGTAGAAAAATAAAATTACTCTCTGAGCAACTCGGTGCTTTTGTCATTTAATCTAATCTAAATATGAAGCAAATCATTCATATTAAAATTGATGTGCAATGACACACACTTTTATTCTTAACTCTCTGATCAACTTTATCACTTTCATCTGGTCATGAAATTTGTTAGCTGTTTTTCTGCATTAACTTGCTGCTTAAAATATTTTACTATCTTCTTTTTTTGTAATAATCTAAATAGCATCCTAATGGGGCCAAAAGTTATTATGGAAATAAAATAAGTAATTATGCAAAGCAAGTTAGTAACGTAGTTATAGAGTTAGCCAAATTTGTGTAATTACTTTCTGTTTTCTCAAATCTACTTATAGAGTTTATTATTAGCCGATTCAAAATTTTGTCTGCTCAAAATAAAATATTGGACATTATAGTTATATAATAGGCGTTCCACCATAATAAGTTGTAATGGATATTTTTTCTCTTTTTCCTTTTTTAATGTAGTACTAAATTGACTGTATAGAAAAATTGTTTTAAAATAGCACTTTTTATAAAGTGATGAGATCCGTTATAACTAATTTGTGAACTGAAACAGCAGTTGTGTCAGTTAACGTTTTGTCTATTTTAACTAAACTTTTTTTTATCTAATTAGTAATTTAAACACTATTGGTTGATAATATTTGGATAAGCATCTCTCTGCTCTATTAACTCAGAAAATATGGGATTGAATTAATGTTTCCATGGATGAATAATTGTATTGGAATATGTGCATGTAGTTGTTTAATTATTTAACTCATAATTAGTGATTTAAATGCTTTTTCAAAGCTTTTTGAAATGTTTCTGCTGCAATTTTGGAAATCCTTATTTCTAATTATGGGTTTGTATCTGTGTTTGACCCATGGGATTTTAAAATCATCTTTGAAGATGTATGTTTACAGTATTTTTATTTTTATAAATTTGCTAGTTTAACACATTTTTAGGATTCATTTTACTTTGTTTTTTATTTAATTATGTTTACTTATTTCTGTTATGATGTGTTATTAGTGCTGTGATCTTTATTCACATTATTACACACCATGCACACTAAAGTCCTTATCCGGCCTTTATTTTCGCAACTATTAGTCATAGGCATACACTTTAATTACAGAAATATTTTAAATGATGTAGATTCGTATTTCGGCATTTTTAAATGTTAAGAAATCAGTTTTGTTAAAATTACAAACCTAGCATTTTATGCAGTTCTTCAGTCTCTATGCTTGTATTTAGGAAAATTGGACAACATATTTAATTTCATAATCTGCATTTTTTGACATCATATTCAATTTGTACTTAAGGGTCAGTTAGTAAATAGATTAGAATAATTCAAGGTTGATGTTTCCCCCTTAAATGCCATTCAGTGATGCCTTTTTTTTGTGTGTGTGCGCGCGTGATTTATTAATTTCTTCAAAGTATAATTTTGTTACATTTGGTATACCAAAAGAATTCTTGCGTAAGTAATTCATAAGTTTCTAAATAGTCTAAAAGTATGTCATTAATATTTTTATGAAGTTTTATTCCTGTAGAATCGTACTCTGGTAATCATGCACAAAATTTCTTAAATTACAAATATTTTTATTTTTGATTAATGCGGATAATGTTACAATTTGGTTGCGTGCCAATACTGGAACATACCAATGTTTTATAGGTCACAAATTATGTAAGAATCTGAGTTAAAAAAAGTATATTGATCAATACTTTTCATAAGTTTGCATAGAAATGCTCAACACGTAATCTCTGAACTTTGAAATTTTTTACTGAATTGATATTTTATTTTTAGTTACTTTCACATGTAAACATTTCGCTCTCCAATTTGTGTATGACCCCTAACTAGGATCCACGAGTTTTATACTCATTTCAGTCAATTTTTATTATATGTGAGTTAAACTTTTTTTATATTGAGCACAAAAAATTCCTCTCATAAATATAAGAATTTGAGGAACATATAAAAAGCTAAATTTTGAATTTTATACAAAATGAAAAATTTAAAAATACCGAAACAGGAATCTTTGCATCGTTTAAAACATGTTTGTAATTAGAAATCTACTACATGATCAAAAGCATCTAGACACCTGTTTGTTTTGTTATGCTACAGATAAGAGAAAAATTACTATAAGGCTGGGCCACCTTTAGGTGTAATAACAGCTGGCAGTTTCTGGTAAATGATCAAAGACCACTGGTCAGTTCTGTCACCAACTTGGGGCGATGTAGCCCAGATCACAGTTGACGTTCTAATACATCCTATATGTGTTCTATGGAATTCAAGTTTGGACTTCGAACAAGTCAGTCCAATTCCTGAACCTTAATATCTGCAAACCACCTCTGCACAAGCTGTATAGTATCAGTAGAAACATGATCGTGTTGAAACAGGAATGGATCCTTTTGGAACTGTTGCCCTAATGTAGGCGGTGTGGAATTGTCCAAATGTTTGGGTAAACATCTGTCTTGAGCAGTTGTGGGCATTAAGTCGATCGTGATTGACCGGTGGACCACCAAGATATTTTGGGGTGATTGCTTTTACTATGACCTAAGATGCACATACTAAAAGATATTTATGGAACACCGATGCCAGCTAGACTGGAAAATCAGAATTTCACAATCAATGTGACCATGTTTACTTAAGCAAATGATTCGATGAACATATAAATGACACATGTATCTTCATTGGAAGCTCATGTACCTTCATTCTAAGGAATTGGTTCTTCAACCATTCGACTTGACAATTTTGTGTTACTTGTGTTTTTGTACTAAAAATAGCAGTGTGTCATATTTTAAAAGAGGGGTACAATGTCGAAAACAAGTGTTAAAAAAGAAAAAATACAATTTTAATACAGAAGGGTAAGAACAGTTTTTCTTTAGGATGGTGAATGCAAAACGTGTGTGCTATATATGTCATGCAAGAGTGGCACTTCCAAAAAAAAAAAAAAAGGCAACATTGAAAGGCATTTCAAAAGCATCCATGGAAGTCTTGATGCAGATTTTCCATTAAAAAGTGAAATGCATAAACAAAAGTTAAAAGAGTTTAAATCGCAGTTAATCAGATGACAGTCGTATGTTATTAAACCCAGTACAAATCTAAGGCTGCAACAGTTGCATCTTTTCATGTGAGTCGTGTTAGCAAAACATAAGAAACCTTTTGCAGTTGGACAAATGATTAAAAAAAAATTTCTGGAAGCCAGCGATTCATTATTTTATTCATTCATGGACATGGTTGATATTTCTCAACTTTGCATTTTTATAAGAATAGTTTTTAAGGATATGAGTGTAAAAGAAGGAGTATTAATAATATTACCTCCAATGAAAAAAACACAAGGCTAAGATGTTTGCTGCGCCTTCAAAAAATATTCAAGATAGGCAAACAGTATGCATACTAAGCCTTCTACTAACTATAACGACAAGAACAAACTTTAGATGAAAATTATTTATTTTTAATGTATTTTTAACTGTTTGATAAGAAATGCATGATTTGAAATTATTAAATTTATGGCTATTATTATTATGTTTGTGTCTTGCATTTTGCTTTAAATGCGGTTATAGAAGAGTAAGTTTTTTTAGATAGGGTTAGTTAGGTAAGTAGATATTTCGTATTAATTATTAAGTTATAATAAATAGTGAGACCTTTTTTTAGCTCACCACATCTACGCCACTGGGTGGACCGCAACACCTTGAAAAAATTAGAAGTAGCCCGTACCCTCGAAAAGTCTGCCCACCTCTGGTCTTGAGTATTCCTTGTCCAGGGCAAACCAAGAAAAACATTCTCAAACCATTTTTCTTTCAACTCCAAATTTCACTTGTGGTGCAATACTGTCAGATTAAAACATTCACTAGGCAATCTGCATCCCCAAACTCTATCATTAAATTGCCAGATAGTATACCTTGATTTACCATTCCATAACATATGACACCATTGCCCAAGGCTCCAGTGTTGTTGATGTTTGCCCCACTAAGCGATGCTTTGCATTAGTAGCTGTAATGTTTGTTCATAAGCAGCAGCATGGCTATGAAAAACAAGAGTTTGAATTTTGCAATGATCTGTCGTTATGCTGATGTTAAATCCAGAGGTCTTTTGGAATCCCTGATGAATTTTTTCAGCCTATTCCATTTGATTGACTTTTACAACTCCTTGCAGGGCTCTACGGTTATTCTCTGCAAGACAATGTGGTCTACTAGATTGTTTTATTGTACTGTTGTAGCACTGCACTTTTCCACTTCACAGTAACATCAGTATGGTATAGAAAATCCTCATTCATAGAAATTTCCCAAACAGACTTTCCACATCAGTGACAACAAATCACTCCTCTGTATTCAACATCATTTAGTTCAAATTTCCTCCCAATGTACTTTTATATCTTTGAAATAACAATTGCAAACTTGTCTGGCTTTTTTTATACTCATCTGGGAGCTTGCCATTATCGGTAAAATCCACTATTATAAGGGGTGTCTGGATACTTTTGATCGTATAGTGTATATGTCTACAACAAGAGGTTGCTAAAATAATGGCTGGGAATACATAAATATATAAATAAATGCTAGGATGTGGCATATAATTATCAAACTTCAAATTCCTCAGCTATCATTTTTATATCTGCATCCATGCAGAAATAAAGATCTTAACTAGGAAAAATCATTTGTCTTTCTTAATGCATAAAAAATTTGTTGTATATATCAGCATGCTGTATGTGTGATATATTTATTTACAGCACCAATGCAGAGAATGAAATCTTACTTTTTAGTGTGTAGTGATAATTTTGTTTTCTGTTTAGAAGCTTGTTCTGTTTGTTAATACTCTTTGTTACATGTTTTAATGTAATTAAATATTGCCTCTATATAAAGTATATTTTTTTTTCTTTGAAAATTATCTTATGCATTTTTAAATGCTTTCATGTTGTTTCAATTTCATTGACTAAAGTATCCTTTTACATACATTCAACAGACTGGTGCCTCTGCCCCTCTTTTCCTTCCCACAATTGCTCCAAAATCGCAAGGTTTCACAGCTGTTATACTTACGTATGATCGCCTAGAAAGTTTGTTTCAAGTTATTCAGAAAGTTGTGCAAGCTCCTAGTTTAGCCAAAGTTCTTGTAGTGTGGAACAATCAAATAAAACCACCACCACCAGGTTGTATATATATTCAATCCTCTTTATTCAAGAGTTCTATAAAATTTAAGTTAAAGGCTTTGAATTATGACTTTCTTTTTTTAAATATGCATTTAGAATATTTTCATTATGCTGCTATAAGCATGCTCTAAAATTTCATTTTAACAACGTTGCTGTAACATTCTGAGCATGGAATTTTTTTGTAATTATTTTCTTTTACATTACAAGAAAGTAAATTGGTTTGAAATGTTTCTTTCCAAAAGGTTGATTTTAGAAATATGAATTATTGTGCCAGATTTATGATTTTCAAATTTATCACTGAGTAGTTTTGCTGTTTCCATGTAGTTAATATGCACCAAATCCAGTGTCCTTGTTTATTTTTGTAGCTATTTTGTATATGGTTGTAGCCATATACTTCCAATCACAAAAATGTTTTAAATAATGCAAATATTCCTGTTTTGGCTTTTTTAATTAAAAAATCAGTTATGTAATAATTACTAAATCTAACTTTTTATACAATCCCTTGATTCCTGTAATTATATCATAAAAGTTTGTACTTATTATAAAAAGTGAAATGTGAAGAGTTTGAATCCTCTGTGATAAATATTTACCAAGCTATTTGATTTTAAAGCTTGGAATTCTTGCCATTTTTATAGCTTTTCTTGAGGGGTCAGTTAAGAAAATAAAATAATGAACAGGCTTGCCGCGCTGCCTGGAAAACTGGAAAAAGTCGGGGAATTTAAATATTTTAGTCAAAATCTGGAAAAGTTAAGGAATTTCATACAGTGATCCCGCCTTCAACTAAAGAAAATACGTATTCTGGTATAAAGTAAAATCGGTTTAATCCTAGCATACAGTACAATGGAGGTTAGGAAAGCTTCCATGTACGGTACACACGGGATGTGGCGACACAATAAAAGCTTAATTTTGGTGTTGGTGGCAGTTTTCGTGCCAAGGCCATACGTCACCATCGAGATAGATAAGGCCTGCGCTCTGAATCGAAACTAGCTTGTGACGTCATGGTTAAGGGACCCTCATCAGTATCTTACACAATGACACTCCCCGAAACTTTCTCCGCGTTCCTTGTCCACTCCACATATCAGTAGCTTTCTATCTCTTAACGCTGTTAGATATAGTTCACACACTTTTGTTAAATCCATAGATTTCCTTAGTTTTATAACATTTCTGCATTATTCATTGGTTTTTCAAGTTAATTGCTTAATGACAGATTTTCGTTTCTCCACATTTCCGTGTTATCATCATTATGCCTTCCTGTTGTGTTGTTCCTGGATGCAAAGAATATTATGAAAAATCCCCATAAAGGAATACGACTGAGAAATGAAAATATGAACCCATTAATTAATTTGTTTGACGATGAAAATTTGAAGTTCCAATGTAAATTTTTGAATTGGCTGAATGTTTAGAAACGTTTCGGGTGCACTACAGGGAATTTTACGAAAGAAACTCATCATGCTCTTACTCATACAACTCATACTTTGTTGGAAATGAAGCAGTATTGTATTGAAGAACTGAAAATGAAATATTTTCTCTGTGGTAAAACACAAACTGATTGCTTAAAAGAGAGATTCAGAAAGTATAGATTTTTAACCGGATCGCAATATCATGTCTCAGTGAGGCAAATACTTGAATGCGAGTCTAAATTCAGATTACAAAGCACTTTTTCATTGAGATCTGCAACTTCTGTCAAATTACTATTGATGAGTTGAATGCTGTGTCTTCATACAAAAAGGAAGATGAAGTAATTAATTACCTGGATATTTATGCAATTAATGAGTATATTTCAGACATCGAAAGTGTCTTACCAGTCTTAACGTACCTTGCAGGATATTGCTTTAGGCCATGTGCAAAAAACAGAAACAGTTTTCAGTTGATAAAGCACTGATATGTGAAGATGCATATCGCTTATTTTCAAGCATGGATAGAGGATATTTAAAGTATCCTCACCCAGATATAAATATTATTGTGCATTGTTATATAGCAGTTCAAAAACCTCTTTCCGAGAAATACGAAAGTGGATTTTTAAAAGTTTAAAATCAAAGAAATTTTGTGATGACTCTTGCATTTTCTATTATGAATAGGCTAGAATTATTTAATTCAATTGATATACTACTCAATATCGTGTCGTAAAGGTGCTGAATATCGTGTCATAACAAATTTTGTGGGTGTGCGTAAATATTTTACTGAAGAACTATTGTTGTAAAAATATATATATAACTACAGAAAACCCTGTTTAAAAAGAAAACTGCAAACCTTATAGAAAGCAAATATTTAAAATAAAGTATTTTTATTTTAGAAAGTATTTCATTGCATTTAAAAACATCAGTTATTTTATTGCATATTTATTTGTAAACTTTTGTTGGGTTTTATAATTTGTATTTTTTTATTCATTATGATTTAAGGGATAAATTTATGCTTACTTTTGTCATCTAAAAGAATCATCCCTTGTAACAGTTACTAAGACAAGTAATATGAAAATTGTCAGCAAAATTAATAATTAATTATTTTAATTTGAAACTTTAATTTTATATGAAGTAACTGTCCTAAGGAGTTAAAAGTATAACACGTATTTCATTACATAATACGTAGACTATGATTCTTAACAGTAAATTTGACAACTGAGTAAATTTGATTCTTAACAGAGTGTACTGTTCTTAACTTTAAATATCAATGCTTTTTGCAAATCATTAAAGATCGTTTTATCATGGTGAAACTTAAATGCATATATTTAGCTAATTTAGATTCTGTTCAATTTTATACTTGTTAGTATCATGTAATCAGTTTGTTTAAAAGGTAAGGTAAGTTAAATTTCTGACTGATATAAAACATTTAAATGTTAGTCTAAATATTAAGTAACCTCTTTCATTCGTTTGATGTTTAATAATCCTGCTACATTAATATGATATATACAAATAAAAAAATGCAATAATCATGGAAGGAAAAATATGTGTTTCCACTATCAAACATTTCGTTAAAGTAGCAGGTGAAACAAAAAATTTGATGCGGGGTGGGAATCAGTGAAAGAGACACAAAGACAGTACCGAAAAGTAAAAATTTTTGTTACTTCAATTTTAAAACCAATTTTTCCTTCAAAAAAAAAAAAAACTATTTCCTTTTAGCAGCACCACACCTTTCTCAAATACTTTTATCTCGAAAATAAATGACAACAAAAGAAAAATGAAAATATTTCATAGTCGTATAAGTTTTGTAAAACATTATATAGCCACTTGTAATTTTGTTTTAGCCCGAATGTATAGTATGAGATGCCAGTTTCATAGAATAGGTTTAAGAAAACGGTATTTAGGAAGGAAGCTAAACTGTGAGAAGACCGGTCCACTAGCAGTGACGTTGTAACTCAGCGCGTAGGCCTTATCTATCTCGACGGTGACGGGCCATAGCATATACTAAGATTTTACCGCAAAATCTTTTAAACATTTTCTTCTTTTCTTTTTAATAAATATATGTCATTTTGCAGTAAAATAAGAAATAGTAATCACTCATCTAGCTAACCATTTAATATAACTATATTCGCCAAAATATCGTTCATTATTGTAATTCAATTTTTAATTATTTTAATATTATTCGTATCATTTAATGTTGCTTCTTCTCTCTAAATTAATTTATTAGTAGTAAATAATACTATCAAATTTCAGGAAATTTTCTCTTGCATAATCCTGCAACTAATTCTAGCAGTATGATGACAAACCTTCATGAAATTTAATGCACATACATATTTTTGCTTATGTATGCTGCTAAATAAATATAAAATACCTGAATGCATTTAGAAATATCATTAAATAAATTTCTTTCTTTCGTTTAGCTGAAAAATGTCAGCAAAAAAGACATTTTTAAATCCAAACTGGGCAGCTTCTAATCTCAAACTTTAGTGGAGAAAACAACTTCTATTATAGTTATAATAGTAATGCTTTGTAGATTATATATATATAGTTGTATGTAATTAGCAAATTTTTGTGTTTTCAACTGGTCCCATAATTAATTTAACCTCTTAGCACAGCCAACATGCATTACGCTGATAGACTGGAATTTTCTTGAAACACACCTGGAAAACCTGAAAATGTCAGGGAATCTCATTCTCCTGTTTGGGTGGCAACCCTGGATAAAGTTTATTTTCCTTTAATATCACTCAGTAATAGCTTTTTAATTAATAAACATGTAACATTATTTAATTTTTATTTTAGATGTAGTATGCGGAAAGCATTTTCATACATGTAGTTTATAAATTTTTAAATGGAAAAATGCATTAATATTCTTATGAAGTTTTATTACTTTAAGATCATAATCCAATAGCCATTATCTCCCTTCTCCAAAAATAGACTAGAAGTATTGTTCGCTTTTGTGAATGATGTTATGAATTGCCTGTGTGCCGATATTGAAACTTACCACTGTTATCTAGAACATGAACTCTGATGGATTCTGTGAATGAGATCTTGCTTTTGAAGGGGGGGGGAGCAAGATAAAGAAATATAAATGCAAAATATAAAATGAGAAGTGAATTAATTGAATGAGAAATAAATCTCTAATGAAATTCGAGGAAATAAGTGTTTCATATTAGCAGCAAAGACTGTCGCCAGTCTGTCTCGAACAAAGAAGCATGTTTTCGAGCATCGGGATGTGCATTAGGTGAGAGGCACTGAATCTTCTGTGAAACACTGTTTCTTTTTTATGTGTTTAAGTTCTTTTATACATTGTTTTAGATTTATTGTAGTATTTGAAAATAACATGTGTCAAGAATTAGATAATTCTTCAGATGATATAATTTTTGTGCAATGTGAGTTATAAAATGAATAAGATGTAATGCTGTGAAGTAAACCTAGTGTCAGAGTGTCGCTATGGTAAATAAATATAGTGAATTTCAAAGAGTACATTTATTCTATTTTGGTTTATGCACTATCGATGAACTAGACTTAATTCAATCCAGTAAGTTGAAATGAAATGCAAAATGTGTATAATTTAATATTCCATACAAGAAAGCCATGTGATGTACACATCAGCTTTTTTTTTTGTGTGTGCCAATATTTTTTTTTTATTTTTATCTACAGGCATAATTTTTTTGTTTAGTTATGAAGCTCTGTTGTTCAAGTCCTTTCATTGCCATGTCAAGAATTCTCACTAAACTGTCGTTTGCACTCTTTTCATTCTCAGAAACCTTTTTGTTACTTTCTTCGGTATTTATATCAATATTTTCTGGAACTAAAACCCTACTTTTACCTTGTCAAGAATTCTCACTAAACTGTCATTTGAAATCTTTTCATTTTCAGAAACCTTTTTGTCACTTTCTTCAGTATTTATAGCAATATTTTCTGGAACTAAAACCCTACTTTGCCGCTCATTAGTTGATTGCTGATTTGAGGTATTATCTTCTCAATGGAAAACTTCTATTGTATAACCTTCATTTATTTTATTGTCATTTCTCCACAAATTCCACTTAACATATTGCATAATTGAAAACGTTTGCTTTCTATAATATTCAAAACCTATTTGAAAAAAAAAAGAGAGACTGCTGTTTTGCCACATTTTGAAATTGTGCTTGCATAAGACTGAATTGCGTCAACACCATTTTCTCTTGCCAGGACTGCTATAGAAGACAAGTACCACAAATGCTTTTGCTTTGCAGAATCTAGTACAGTTATAGAATCAGGAACTCTTTTAAACACAATCGAAACCCAAACTTTAATTTTGTTAAGATAGCTGTAACAATAACAGCCTGCAAAAAATACTGAGCTGGATCAAATTAGGAAGTTAAAGAAGAGTGCAATTTGCTGTGTTAACTGAACTTCTTTGGAATATAATTCTTTCTGTATTCTGTGCTAAAAAAATATATTTAAGTAACATTTCACTGTGTAAACAATATTTCACTTCAAACAAATATGTCTTGGTGCTTCACTTAGTTTTGTAGATCAAATAAAAAAGCTTTACCCTTCCCTGCCGCTGAAGAGTCGAAAATGTGGTCATGGCTAATGTCAATGAATATCATCATTAGCCATGGCATGATTTCTTAGGCAGAAGCTGCTTAAAAGTGACATACAGGAATCTGTAAATTGGAAGAAAATCATTTTTGTGGTGTTCCCCCTTTTTCTGTTATTATAGTTTTTGTTCTAAGACTGTGTAAAAAAATTATGGTGGTCTGGAGGTCTGCATTTTAGATCATTCTGGATATTGGATGTCTGGATTTCAGACTTTGTTCTTTATTCATAAAATAAAATTAAAAAAAAAGATCTGAAAGGTTTCAGATTTTAATTACGTCCAAAGGGATGTTTATTTAACATTTTGTGTGTTACCTTTATTTGTTAAATACCATGTTCTTGGCACTTAAACCATAAAATTCAGTTCAACAGCAATATCGCAAAATAATTTTAAATTGTGCATATCTTTAGAAATTTCTGTACACGCTCTCACGCGCTGGAGATAAAATGTTTTTCTGTACAACGTTGGTATGGCTGGCTTTGAAATCTTTGAGTTTGTTAATGAAAAATTCGTTAAAGTCTTAGAGAATATTGTTACAAATTTCACATTTATTTGGCTATTTATTTAGAACTGTAATTAAAATTCCTTTTTATTTTCCCGTACAACGCAGACGATTTTTGAAGAGAAAGCTACGTCAAAAAAAAATAAACAATTTTTGAAGAGAAAGCTACGTCAGAAAAAAAAAAAAACACCAACAAAGAAATATAAGCACTAAATTGAAAAGTGATACGCCGTTTCTTGTGAAATAACACAAAACGCTCAAACGAAAGTAATAGTCCTTCGGGAGTAAATCCCTTTGCACTAATAATTCCAGTTGTTTTTCTTTTAATGATTTTGTAGCAGGCTAATATCTGATTTTACTTTTGAGGCGTTAGGGTAACTAAGAAATTTTAGGACTTTGAAAATGATGTGTTAATTCATTTAAACATACAGAAAAATTAAACTGTAGTTTACATTACTTTGTCAAATATTGTCATACAACTGTAGCATAACAATGAGAATCTAAAGATGACTATACCAAGCAATTCAGTTATTTTTGGAGGGGGGAAAAACTAAATCTTCTGTTCAGCCAATCAGAGTAGATAGTAGAAATGAGAACTAGGAATTCTGAGTTGTAGTCTGGGTAGAGCTGAGAAAAAGCTGTAGCTAAGCAGTTCAGCTCTTAAATAATGGAAGTCAGTTGCATAATGTAACATTAGCAATAGTTTATCTGTCTCAAGAACTTGTTCCTAACTCTTTTTGGCTAAAGTAAATGTCGAGGAATCTAGTGAACTGTTAAGTGACTTATCGCTGAGTAAACTAAAGATGTAGACTCAAGAAAGGTTAACTACTCTTTATTTCACTTAAAATAAGATGAACAGTTGGCCCCATTCGGGCTTAAACTCAAAATAAGAAAAAAGAACTAATTAAATTATTGCAATAATTAAATTATAACTAACTATAAGAGACAGCCGAAGCTAGCACAAGTATATAACATAGTTGGCCCTTAATTTAAACTAGCGGGCGAATATCAAAAGGCATGTAATATATGGCTGAGCATAACAGCTTCAAGAGAGATTTAGGCCAAGGGAAAATGCACACTACTCAGGATTTCTAGCTATCTCTCACGAAGTTGAACCTTCCTTAAATACTACTTCTAACTCATTTGCATTCAACACGATTCTAAAAACTTATTCTGGTAAGGAGTTATAAGAGGAAACAACAGTTGATAGGAAAGCACTTTGAAATTAAAATAACCGTTATAAAATTAAAATATACCTTACAAACTCTTAAAAGGATTTAGGAGTTAGTGTCAAGAATTTTCAAGAAACTATACCTTGGCAATTGTTAGAAAATTTGGAAGATTCCACTAGATATCAAACTGAAACAGTGGGGTACTCAGTGCTGACACAGTTTGATATAGTTGATCCAGGCTGCCACTGAAATTACAGCACTCATATTCCTTTTTTTAAGTGAATACTGTTGTATGCTTTTAAAGTTAATGTTTGCACTTCTTTGAATAAAAAGTTTTAGCTGGTTCTTACGTAGGGATTCAAAAAGATTCGAATGATGAAACAAGCATGAATTTTTGAATGTGCTATGTTTTTCATTATCTGAATTCGAGGATTCAAATGGCCCATCCCTAGAGTATGTATGGTACAGCTCTGCAAGTTGTACCTTTTAAATATTAGGCATAATATCACCCTAACTTTACCTGTTCTGGCAAAATAAACTAACATCTAGTCAACCATATTGTTTCATCTTGTGTTTGTCTACCTGTAATATTTGTAAGGAAGACCGTGAAGAGAATATGATTCAGTGCCTAAAATGCAAAGATAGGTACTCAACTTAGATGTTGAAGTTGACAAGAAAATGACAATTATATTAGGGATCATTGTTGTAATTAATTGTATAAATAAAATAATTGAGAAAAAGAAAGTTTTATTGTAACTGTTAAATTTTAAACATAATATGACATAAGTTATAGGTGGTATTATTTAGAATATTGGTTTCCTAAGTCGTTTCAAATTTCTGTTCTTAAATTTTATTAGTTTTATCCTAGAGAGCATATTGTATGGAAGTTTATTGCAATAAGTAGCCGCAGTGACAACACAAGATATTGTTACCACACATAATTTTTATTTTTTCATAGATCCTACCATTTATACCTATTTTTTTTTTCTTAGGGATACAATTAATGCAACCTTACCCTATGTGTATATTATAGCCAGAGTCTGAAGTGCAGAAAATCACCAATTCATTGCTTACTTTGTGAATATCGTAACCAGTCTGACCAAAGCCCAAAATAAACAACAGTTTATTGTTGCTTCAGTCTGTAGGTGGCAAGTCTAGGATTAGCCAAAAATAACTCAGTGAAGTTAGTTATGATTTTTACTTCATTTTTGATGGATTTCATAAAATTAATACTCTGGGCAAATGGAAAATATATTTACTATTTAATGGTGGTGTAGGTTTCCCTTAGTTTGAATAACTAGTTAATTTTTGTTATCTTTTCTGAATTCCTCAGTTTCCCTTCACATTTCCTCGCCAGGATGCAAATTAAGTTAAAATGAAGAAGAGTATTTAAACGTGCAAAAAGAGAAAGTTAGTCAGAATGTGATTTTTCTAGCCTGGCACACGTTGCTATTCTGTGCTTCCTGCTGTTACTCTGAGTTGTTGATATGCCTTCTGGCAGTTTAGTTAAAATCTATCGCCGGTGTAGGTTGCTGAGTCAGCCGGATAGTGTTAGGTAGTCTAGCGCTGCTCTTTACCATTTAAATTTATTGTTAAATTATTCTTAAGTTCCCACTGCAAGTATTGGGTGTACAAATAAGTTTTGAGCGCTTTTTTTTTTAAACTTTGAAGCTTTATTCAGAGAAATTGGAAGAATGTATTTAATTCAAAGTATTGTCCATCATTAGCTATGACTTTTCCCCATCTTTCAGGTAGCGTACTGATTCCACGTTTAAAAAATTCCTCATCTTTTAAGGCAATGCAAGAACTGACCCAGATTTTGGCTTCTTCGTATGAAGTGCTGCTTGGCCAAGTCATGAGTCAACGACCAGAACAAGTGGAAGGTAGAAGAAGCAATGGCGGGTGGGGTAGGACATCCCATTGAAGCGCCTCCAAAGTTTCCATGAAGACTTTTGCAGCATGTTCGCGAATGTTATGCTGAAAGATCACTTTGTCATCTCTTTTGGCATATTGGGGGCATTTGAGCTTCAATATGCAGCTCAGTTACATCAGCTGTTCTTTGTAATGTTCCCCAGTGATGGTTTCATAAGGCTGGAGTAGCTCATAATAGATCACTCTGAGCTGATCCCACCAGATGCACGCCATTAGCTTCTTCCCATGAAGATTCGGTTTGGCCATTGAAGTTGGTGCATGATTGGGCTTACCCCACGATTTTTTGTGCTTTGGGTTGTTGTAGTAGATCCATTTTTCGTCCCCTGTCACGATTTGATGCAAAAATCCCTTCCGACATTTGTTCACACGTGAAAAAACGGCGTTCAACATCTCTTGGCTTGAGTCCATAGGAACCCAATTTCCTTGTTTTTACACCATGCCCATGGCTTTAGATGCTTTGAAATCACTTTTCTAGTCACTCCCAAGATTTTGGCAAGCTCTTCTTGAGTTCGGCATGAATCTTGGTCCAATAACCCCTCCAACTCAGCGTCTTCAAAGTTTACTGGTCACATGTTTTTATTGATGGAGCATGTGAAACAGCAATCAATGTCCATCAGCTGCATTTTTCTTCAAATTAAAACAAAAAAGAAGTGCTTCCTGCAAACTTTGTTTTGTTGGTACAAAGGTTGACATGGGTTGAGCACAAAGAAAGCTTGTTGTTTACACTTCAGCGAAATTAAACAGACTGATTTTTAGATGGAAATGCTGGTACTTTAACATGAATACAGTTAGAAGATTGTTTGATAGGATTTAATACTAGTAATGCCATCTTATGTAAATGCCTCAAAACTTATTTTTACACCCAATAGTTGGTGTTATAGTGAGCATGAAGTACATGCATTTTTGTTGAAGAGTTTAATTAAATAAAAGGGAAATTTAAACCCTTTCCTCTGTGTGCTATCTCTTCACGCCTGTGCGAGAACTCGCCTGGCTTGGTAATAGATCGTATCTTTGAATGTTAGCAAAAAGGGTGCAATCTTGCAGTATAACTGTTAAAAGCTGCTTTTAAATATTAATATGTGATTAAAAATTTCTGTGCATATTTTCCTGCACTATAAAATTTCAATAAATAAACTTAGAATAAAAACCTAAAAGTGTTTTATAATATTTTCACAAGAAATTCTAGAAATGCATAAAGCAATACATAAATGATTTTTAATGCTCTGATCTGCTGTTTTGTGCTTTTTCTTTGTTGCATAGTTTGACAATATAATGGCATACAGTTACTGAAGCTGAGCAGATCATTTCAAAGAGATTCATGTGAATGCAGAAATCTGTTCATTCTTAGTTTATGCATGGAATCTAAACTTATGACTGACATGCTTGTATTATATTAGGTCATATGATTTCATATCATAAACAACATGATTGGTCGCAGAACTGTCTTCTTTTCCTTTACTCATGGTATTTCATGTTCTTGCTTTGACGTAAGTCATACATGATGTCATTACTGTTTCTAGCACCCTAAACATCTCAAGCATTGGTCAAAGTTAAGAAGGTAGAAAATGAAATTCATGTTTATCTTATTGGCATGTTCTGGCCGAAATTCTCTGCTAGTCTGATAACTTGTAGGCAAGACTAATTATAACTATGAATCTCTTTCGCAAAGAAAATTATAACCAAGTGATTAAAGTGAAGTAAACAAAGTAGAAAAGGCAAAAGGGCAATGCTGATTACAGAAATATTAAGCGATTTTACGTAATCTTAAGTGATTTTCTTGTAAGAATGGAAGGTGATGATGTAAAACTTTTTCAATTAAAGGAGATACCAAGGTACTGCATCATTTGCATACCCACGTTATTTTTTATGTTCTGTACAATACATTGCATAGAATATAGTAACCATATGAGAATAAAGGGGGTCCTAAATGGAAAGTACAAAAATATTACAAGAGTGATTAAAATGTGTATATTAATTTAGTTCACAAGGGATTGTCAAACCAAGAAAAGAATGTCTTCTAAAAATTTAGTCACCAATGCTATAATTGTTAAGATCCTAATCCTCAAGTTTGTTGATTACATTTAATTGATGTAAATCAATATGCAGAAGGAAATACAAATTCATTTTGAATTCACTGGAAAATGAAATCTCCCCTTTCCTACTGAAAAGCAAACGAGCAGAAGTAGTGTCACATACTGTATAGAACATAGTTACAGCAGTAATAAGTGCAGAGAGTGTATTACAATCAGATAATGGTAGATAATTTGCCAGTTAGTCACTGCACTTAAAAGAATACGGGAGAGAAATTTGAAATAGGCGACTAAGGTGTGAATGGCAAGTCACACCTTAGTTGAAGTCAAGAATTTATAGAGAGGAAAATCTGGAATGTTTAGAAATGATGATTGCTTCGATGCAAACCAATAAAAAAGGTACAGAGTAAAAGGGCATGTATGATTCAGCCATCAGCTTCAAAGAAGAGTATTTAAACGTTCGAAAAGAGAAAGTTAGTCAGAGCATGATTTTGCTAGTGTAGTGCATTGGTAGGCCAGTGCAGCTAGCTAGGCCATCAGCTTATTTGGTTTTAAACTTAAATTAGGTCTCACAAGGAAGCCCATCTAATCTTAAACTCTATTTTTTTCCCCTGGGGAAAATAATGAAAGTATATGCATAAAACTTTATTCTTTTTTTTTTAAATTTATTTTTTGTCTATAGGAATTTAGTAATTAATTCTAATGCAACAGATTTCCCTTTCAGTGTGTAGTATGAACTGTATCCCCTGCCAAGTAAGTGCAAATTGTTAATTTTGTTGAAAAACCGAGGAAATGTTTTTAATAAAACATAATAATTATTGGGAGGGAAACAATACACAGAAAAATGCAAATGCTTTTCACATAGAAATGTATAATGTTAATTTTTTAACCATTAAATCGATGTAAATTAATTGAAAATATGCAACTCTAATTACGTTTTGCTACTTTGGAGATTTTGCAAAATTTTAAATTTCTACCAAATTTTGTAAGAAAATTCATCGTTGGCGATCGTTAGGTTATGTTATTTGATTATGGCAAAATACACAAGTACTAACTGTTTAGAGGGAGGATGCCTTCATGGAGGACATTTTGCAGAATTGGCTCATATTTCAACATCCTATCAAATTCTTAAGGAATTTATGTCAGAAGATACATGCTCCTAGCCTGTATTTAGAAAGAGATGCAAGACAGGTTTCCCCTCACACATACCAATTGAGGAGGATATATGTTCGAATTTCACTGATGATCATTGCCATTCTTATGTGTTAAAGATTTCACGAGGAGCAAACATGCTTCCTCCCCCCTGCTGGTATTCTAAATACAGAATCAGAGTATGGAAAAGGTTATGGCTATGAAAGAGGAGAATGGACATACAGCTACTTTTATGATTTTAGAGATGCAAGAAAAGAAAGCTGTGCTAGACTGGTCCATTAAAATAGATTTGTTAGCATCTAAATGTCAGAATGCAGGGACAGCATGCATTGATGTGAAAGAAAGAGAAATTGAGGGATTTGAATGGAGTTATTGAAATGAAGGGAGTGTGAATTTGCTTAATGTTTAAAGGAGTGTGTATAGAGGCGCATGGCTTTACTAGTCCTTTTGAGTATTTGTTATTTTATAAATCTTATTAGATATTGGTTCAGAAGATGTGTGAATGAATTTGTTATGCATTTTTTCTGTCAGCTATTATCAAGCTGTACCTGCTAATGGAGAAAGAGGCATTGGACAAATGAGGTAAGTTAAAAATTTTATTTCTTTTAGTGTGCTGCTGCTTATTGTCCATGTCTGCACAGTGTCTTCTGGAGCTGCAACCCTTTAGCAAATATTGTGTGGAAAAAGCTGACGTGATCTTTGAGCAGTCGGCTGAAGCCATGGCCATATGTTGGTATTCTTACATATATTTACTTCCTTGTATGAAGTAAAAAGGAAGTATTGTAATCACGGAAAATTTCGGGTATCTTATTTCAATGAAAATATCTATTTTGACCGCTATTGAATGCAATTTAACAATGTTTTTGGTTGACATTCCTACATAAGAACAGAATAAAGGACTCTTCCCCCCCAAAAAAAAAATTATAAAATTGATTTAAATTGATTTAAAATGGATTCTAAAGAGATTTTTTTGTGGCATCTGTGCATATGTATCTCGCATAACTCAAAAACGAGTAGCCTCAGAACGTTGAAATTTTGTATATAGGACTTCTATAACATGTAGATGTGCACCTCCTATTTTGGTTGCAATCGGCCACACCAAAAGTATATAAATTTATGTATATATATATATATATATCCAATCTGTTACTCGGCTCAGTGAGCTCAGTTTTTTTATTCTTATATGTTGGTAAATTGTGCATTTTTTGCTTTAAAAATGATTGAATTTTGTTGCTCTTATCTTCCGGTTAAGGTTTTTATGCCTTTAGTAAATCTGCATGCAAGATTTGTTGAATTATCAACAATTTATTTGGAAGTTGTTTAAGTGCAACTAAGCCTAATCATTTTTCTCATGGCGGACGTATTTGTTTACATTTGAAACTTAAAAGAATATTGGATTTGTTGCCAATCTAGAGAAACCAAGCTTCGTTACAACAAAGATAACGCCTTCTTTTATTATTGCGAATTAAATGATGCTTAATGGATTCTGAAATTTATTCAGGGAAATAAGTGTTTAAGATTTACTTCATAATTTTTAATATAGATAGTTTGAGTTTTTATGTATTTTTGCCTTGTCACGAAGTGAGAACTGAATTAATTGAATGAGAAATACTGAATATTCTCTGATTTTTTTTTGTTGTTCAATTTCTTTTCACAACATTTTAGATTTATTGTAGTATTTGAATAGAACATGTGGCAACGATTAGGTAATTCTCCAGATGATATACATAATTTTTGTGCATTCTGATAAGTTATAAAATGAATGAGATGTAACACTGTGAAGTGAAGCAAGTGCTAGAGTGTTGTTTTGGTAAACAAACATAATGAATTTTAGAGAGTGCATTTATTCTATGTTTTTTATATGCTATCAATGAAGTAGATTTAATTCAATCCAATAAGTTTAAATGAAATGCAAAATTCGTGTAATTTAATATTCTGTACGAGGACGTCATCAGATTTTTTTATTAAAGGCTTTGTGATAAATATGTCTCCAAACTGGGTGGCAGCTTCTGACTATGACTTAAATTGCAGAGAGTGCAAAATAGATATTCTCTTTGATAAGAACATTGAGAAATTTCTCTTAAAAGGAATATGAGCTTCTAAAATAAAGCTATCATTTGATATCACTTGACTGCCTTTAAAATAGCAACCTGAGACAATTTGTGGTCCATCTCATAAATAACTTCAGCTGTCTAACTAAAGTTAATTGTATTTCTTCACACATAAACTGTTTATAGTTTATGTAGATTTTTTTTATGTTTGTTACGTATTTTTGTAAATATTTTGTATGCATTTTATTGTATGTATTTTGTGCTTACGTATATCTGTATTTTGAATTCATGTATTTGCATTATTGGTACAGTTAGTGTAATTTTTTCTTGGCTGTGGCATGTAAGTGCCTTATAATTAAAATAAGTTTTCACCCCAAATGTTCCAGCTCGGTCTTGCTTTACTTCTGCCTTTTATGATGTGCTTTGGTGTTCTTAAATCCTATAGATCTGTGCATCTCACCTTTACCTTCCTTCCTCTGTTACCCCTTTTGGGAACCTTGGCTAAAGACTGAATCATGATGCGTCCAAGTGTCATCAGTTGTGAGCGAGATTCATAAACATTTTAAGAGTTGGCTGTAGCAGTATATGCTAGAAAGTTGACCTTGTCAGATTGGGGATAGTAGCATGGGAAAATGTTTCTTAATTTTTAAATTTAAAAAATTTTTTGTTCTTGTGCAAAATTGTAAGTAATGTGCCTTTTATGCGATATAATATTCTGTTTATGTTGTTAAATTTCTTCCGTGCAATCTGGGAAATGCTTGAGTATCACCTGAAGTATTATTGATTGGATTAAGTATTATGTGGTAAAATTATTGCTGATTGGTTAAGTACAGGGGGAGCCTAAAGTTCAATAAAACTTTAAAAATTCATAAAAAAAATTAGGAAATTATGATAAAGAAGTGCAATTTGCAAGAAGGGCTCACAAGGAAGTTATTTTTTTAGCAGCAAAAAAAAAATTTTTTTTAAATGTCACTATTTGAGGGCACTGACATACAAGAAATTCAGCAGAATTATGCAAATTTATCTTGCACTAAAAGACCGTGATACACAAAGATTTCTCATTCTCTTTCAGAATGTTACCACTACCCCAGTGAGCGTTGTTGGTGAAGTTGTTTTGTTTGAACGGAGAGTCAGCAACTGTTTCGTTGTGAAAATTTTACCATGTGAAATTTTCACAGTGAAGACGAAGATTGGTCTCAAATTGTGTTCTGGAATACTGAACTTTGTCAAATGGTTCAAAGAAACTAGCGCTTTGGAGGATCGGCCGTGAAGTGGAACACCCTAATTGGCGAAGGCTCAAATTACTGTGGGGGAAACCATTATGAATGATACAGTGGTGGAATCATCCATGGGAAGTAGCAGCGCTTGCAAAGCTGGAAGGATATTGGATGTGTCTCACTCATCAATTCGATGTATCCTCCATGGAATATTGCATCTCTGTCCCTACAAATTGCAGTCACTGCATGAGTTACAGCCAGGAGGCAGCTATGAGAGAATCATTTGCTTAGTGGGCTATGGCAAGAATTGAAAGTGACCCTCAGTGGTTATTCAACATTTTCTGGATGGATGAATTACACTTCATGCAAAGGGATGTCAACACCCAGAACACTCGTATATGGGCAATGTCAAGTCTTTGTGAATGCACGATTAAGTCACTGCATCCAAACAAGTTAACAGTCTGAATCCATAATGTGTCTATACAGCTACAAATAAGTACCGAAATGAGAAAGAATAAGCTGGAATGTACATCAGCGCATGTAAGAAAGACCCAACAGCTGTTTCAGGGATAGGGCACCATAACATAAATGGTGCCTTCAGAAAACATTAGCATGCCAACATGATAAACATTGGAAGATGCACTCCATCTGAAGATCGAGATGCAGTCATTTGAAGATGCACTCCATCTTCATGCCGAAAATCTGATGGAGCCAAATTATTGGTGGCTAGAGTTTTGAATGTCAACCTGTAGTAAAATATTGTTCAGAGCAACAGTATTGAGCCAGTTATTATGTAGCCCAAGCATTTTTTAAGATGTATCCGTAGTAGATAGGTTTAATAAATTAATGTAAGTATAAATAAGAAGATAGTTTATGTAACTCCAAAAGTCATAAGAACATAGGTCAGTGATTCTCAAAGAGTGTGTCAGAAGACATGCTTTGGTGGATTGTGAGAAGTTTTGAAATGCTGTTGTTCTAGTTACATAATAATATATATTTATGTCCAATTATTAATTCCTAATAATTCCATAAATTCACTTAAAGTATCTTTGGGGAATTTTTTCCTATCTCTTTTTATTCTCAGAATGACTCCACAAATGTGGATCATGCTAGATGGCAGTTGTCAGCATACACATGCATGTGGGTTGTGAGACTGAAAAGTCTGAGAGACTCCAGTGTAGAGTGCTCGAATGAGTAAAACTAAACAGATTTTTCTCATCAGTAAGGTAATCTCTTTGAAACGGTTTGTTCAACTCTCATAGTTACATGCTGTTTATACTGTCAAATTATATGGACGAGCAAAATTTAAAATGTAGCTTATATTGATTATCATTTGCATATCTGCTACCTATATCATTGCATACGATTTTTGCATCTTTGAAAAATATTTATGGTAACATGTTTTGTTTGTGTATATTTGTTTACTTATTGCTTTTTTGGTAAGGAAAGTCATAGAACTTTCTGATTATGTATGATATGAAATGATGTTTCTAATGATAAAATGTCGTTTATAATAGTTACACCATTAATTAATATATATATATATTTTTCATTCATCAAAAGCATATAGATATAAAAACTGATTTAGCCTTTTAAAACCATTAATGGTTTATCTGCTGTATGGGGTTCTTGCACCTTTGAAAAATAGCGTATGATCATGTTTTAATTATTTATTTTTGATGTGCGGGGACATCTTCATAGAGATTTCTAATTATGTTCTAATAATAGTACTGATGATGAAATATAGCTTTTAACACTCATATAATTTAGTAGTTAATGCAAATTTATCAATGAAAGTTGTCAGTTTTGTGAAAAAGTATAAATGTATCAAAAGGAAGTTTCAGACTTTGACCAAGTACTTTCAGCCAGTCTTAAAAGTGTCCAGTAGCATCATAAAAAATTCTTTTGGGGGGGGTGGCTTTGGCCATTAGCCTAATCTGCAAAATGTTTAGCTGTGGCTATAATATATAAGACAGTGCAGAGTCCAAAATCCGGACATCCAATCTGGAATGATCTAAAATCTGGACTTCCGGATCAACAGCAACTTTTTTTTAGAATCATTTTTATGCTTTACATCTGGGCATTTAATATTTTTTAGATACTTGCTTATTTTCCCTTTGATCCTCGGTGGAAATTTCAGCAACACTCATCAGTCGGCAATTGTTATTGCGGGATTTTAAAACACGGTCATCAATAATTTTCGCTAAATCGCACTGCTTGGCCAATCAGTGGGATAATACCTAAATACTTTTTTGTAATAAAACATGCATAGAGTTCCGGTTTTTAATTTCACTTCAGCACTGATGAGAACCTTGCAAATCGTTAATTTTTATTTTCTTTCTTTCATCATTCCGTGATTCAACACACTGTAACTTGAGAAATGACTTGTGCAGCGATGTCTAAACATTTTTTTTTTAAAATTGAATATCGAATAACATAGCAAACTTTTATGTTGACATAATGCTTGGTGATGATTACAGACTTCAGTTAAGTCCACTGTGAAGTGTTGAGCAATGAGGAGAAATTTAAACAATTTTCATATGCAGAAAGTAGATTTTGTAACTATAGACCAAAAGATTACATGTAGTGCAGTTTGAATTGAGAATCATTGGTTTGTTTTTCAGATAAACCCAGGACCGGTTCCAGAGCTGGTGTGGCTACTGTGGGTGGTAGAATTTAGGAAAGGCACTCACATGCAAAATTTAAGGAGTCGCTCGGCAGCAGAATTTTGGACCCGCAGAGGCTGAACCAGGTCATAAAATGTCTAGCGCCGGGCCTGGATAAGCCTTAAGTATATATGCGAATTTGTTTATTTGGGGCTCAGACAAGTTTTAAATATATGCAAGAAATAAATAGGTGTAAGTTAATAAATAGTTCCACTAATGTATTTCAGGCTTAACTTCCTCAGTGAGCAATGGAAGCAAAACAAAATTTAGCGGATCAACATGTCTTTAACCACCGATCTTGTGATGCATCGCCAATAGTGTATAGCGGATGTTAGCTAAACTTTATGATGGTAACTGCGAATTTTAAGGTTTTCAGATATTGCAAACAAAAAGCGAAATTTGTGAAGAAATGTGGGAAAGTAGTACTAAATAAATATTAGATAACAGAAATTTTCATTGGAATGATAATACCCTAGTCATCAATCAACTAACAAACAGTGAAATCTGTGGTGTGGTTCTAAATGTAGAAAATATCACTATCAGTGGTAAAGAAAGTGACAGACAGGTTATGGAGAACAAAACAAGACAGAAAAAACTTCACAATTTAGTGGGAATTCTCGTTGCGAGAAAATAGTGATGGATTTTGAAATTCCAGATTTTGAATTTTTCTTAAAATGTATCTACATCAGTTTAAAATTGCTCTTGTTGCCTAATGGATAAAACGTTGGCTTCTTGAGTTAAAGGTTTTGGATTTAAGTGTCACCAGGAGTGGTGTTGTAATGGAGATGATATTTGAAAAAAAAAAAAAAAATATCGCTAGTTTCAGAGTAGCCCAGACGCTTCTTCAGTTTCCTGAACGTGAAGTGTTAAAACCATACTTGTCCACAAGATACCTTAGCGCGGAGGTAACACGCTTAAGTAGAAAATTCAGCGAATACTAGGCATTTGTATTGCGAGTTCGGGTCTTGCTTTTTTCTACCTTTGATGATGGTAGAAAGACGCCATTTAAAAGTATATATATATATATCCGCGACTTTTTTAAGGGGGGGGGACACAAGAAGCTTGCATTTATTTTTCATTTCACTCATCATTCATATAAACCTAATTTTCGCTCTTCATTGTGTGCATTATCCTTCATTTGACAACGGGCATTTGGTATAATTCATAAGATGACGTGACTAGTATGATCTGATTCTATTTCGGCTGACACAGGACTAGCAAAAACTATACTGTTATTAATATAAATTTGCTGTTTCATGTAATTAGAAAATTTAGTGGGTTCTGAATTTTAAATGAGTGGTGACGAGTAAACTATTTGTTTAAAAAAAATTAAGAAACCTGTTATTTACACAGAAACGAAACTCGCTAGTATGCAACTGATTTTATGGAATACGTCTATGCCTTCATGTCTGCTTTTCTTAACATGCATGACCACTTTTCGAACAATTTATAGATGAACTTAACCAGAGGTTTAATCTTGATGATAATTTTTCATTAAGTTAAAGAACTTTTGCATGAGCATTAGCAAATTTGCTAATTGTTGAATTAAATTTTTAACACAGAAAAAGAAGTATTATGTAAAGTGAAGCTACTTCAGTGAATTTTAGATAAAAGTGACCTTATAAAATAAACCTTTAGATAGTGGCTGTTCATTAATATATGAATGACTAACTGAAGTAATTACTGTTACATTTAAGGTAAAAAATATATACCTAAGGCAGAAATTAAAACATTAAAAAAAATTGCTGTTGTTTATTAATTTAAAAATAAATGCTTTATTTAAGTGTGATATTTAATTTAGTAATGTTGCAAATTCTACATATATTTAAACAAAATATACTTTTTATTGCATTATTTAACCAATTAAGGGCAGTTCATTTAAGGAAGCATTTAACGGAAGTTCATACATCATGCAAAAACATTTATGGTATTCTACCCCATGAAAAATTTACTCTCCAAAATAGAATCATGAAATTAGGATTTTTTAATTATCATTCAACAAATTTCATAAACAAATTAAATGAGATATATATAGCATTTTATATATATATATATATACAACAATCCTTTTCTGTGATGTCATATTCCTGTCTTCCAAATGATTCTTTTCTGCGATATTCTGACAAAAATTAAGTGTTCTGCTTTTTGAATAAATGCGGCTAGAAATTAATCGAATTGATGAGGCATCATGCGAAAGTAATTAAAAGAAATTTTGTTTCGTTCAAGTGAATTTCTTCAATTAAATTATTTGCATCTCCTTCCTGCAGTCATCTCTCACATATTAATATATACCACAGCATTCTACTTCTGTTACGCAAAGCAAGAAGTAAAATAAGTTTTAATCGAGCAGAAATTAAATCAATTTTAATTTGAAAATGTAATCGTAAAAAGTCAAAGTACCACACAAAAATTTCACTTTTTCTCCCGACTTTCCGATACAAAGAGCCATCTAGTGTGAGCATATGACAACTTTTAAAGCGAAAGTTGCTGCGTGGTTTGAAGTAAAGTACGTGGGAAGCGTGTTTTTTCCGCGTTGCCGCTTTTTGCCTCAACGGACCAGTGTGAACACAGCCTTAGACACTGTTGGAGAAAATGTTCCCCCTCTAACGTCTGACGCATACTCATCCATCATTCTACTCCAGATTGTAGCAAGATTCATCGGAGAAAACAACTTGTTGCCATGCCCATTGAAGTCGGAAGCATCTGTAATTCAGCGATAGGGTATCTTGTGTAGAGGAAACCTTGCACGCAGTTCATGCTGCAGTATATGGTGACAAACTGTGGAGCTAGACAACACAACACCTATTGCCATGCTCCAATGGTGTGCTAACATGAGAGGGTGCTGTATGATTCATCGCAGCCATGCAATTGAGGTGTCTGTCATCCCGTGCTGTTGTGCTTATTGTATGCCCTACTGCCAGGATTTTGTGATCTCTGTTAGTTGTTGGTGTGGCACTCTCCGCTGTTGACAAGGCATATTGAGCACTAATTAAATGTTCACCACACACAGAGGATGCTAAACTGATTTCAACACAACTTTAGTCCTTTATAGACATGAAATAAATGCCTGGCTCCCATTCCATGCATGTGCAATCGCTTTGTAATCCTAAGCATTTGCATGACTTATCTCACTTTACATTTCCTGTAAGTTTGGTTCAGTTTGCATAATTCCTTCATGGTGTTGCAGTTTTCACAAATATCGGAGTATCATATGCAGGAACGACACTCTGAAATGTGTGTTAAGATCATCACCCCTTTTTCCAAATGATTTTGTCTTCCGTTAAGGATATATATCTCAGTGATATTAAGTACAGTGATATTTAAATATGTTCTTAGGTATACTGGTTTTTTCAAAGGTTCATGCTGTGAGAAGTTTCATTGATATATGTGTATTTTTGTGTGCATACACAATACGTTTATATGCATAATCAGGGCAAAAAGGCAATCTATTAAATTTACACAACGTACTGTAAAATTATTGTGGATAAAAATTTAACATAGAAAATAATATGTGGAATGCTGATTTTTTAGTAGTGGATAGGTATCTAATCCTAAAGAAGAATTTGCATAAGGCATGTAAAAAATGGAAATTGTTATAATGCACAGTCCAGGATATTAATCGTAGTAGTGATTAAATAAATTAGTATAAATTTTAATACCAAAGCAAGTTAATAATTCTTACAATGTTTTTCAAGGAGTAGCTGATTGAATTATCAATATAGCTGCATGGCTGATCCTATCGCATGATGAATTGGTATTCATGTAAAAACAATTTATGAGACAATTAAAAAAAATTAAAGCTTTATTCGAAATCTATATCAGACTAAGGTTTTTTTAAGTAATTTTAAATATTTAAGTGCTTTTGGTTATATATAATATATAATTAAATATTTTTTGGTTAATTAAAAGAATATAAAATGCTAATATAGTGTGTATTTTAATGAAGGTACTGAATTTATTTAAATGAATGCGTATGGCACATTCATTGACAAATAAGTTTACCACATATGTAGATTGCAAATATTAATGGAAAAATAATTATACGTTTAATGCAAACCTACCATGAAATTTTTTTAACAATTTTAGTTGAGGAGAAATGGGTTATGCATTTTGTTTTGTTAAGGAGCAAATAATTTCATTGAATTTTGCCGTAACAATTATTAAAAAAAAAGAATATATGCTCAGTATTAGAGCCCGCATGAAAAATATTAATTTAATCTCTCATTTAGTTCAAAAAAATTTAATTTAGTCAATAAAGTTATGTTGTTTTAAGGAAATAAAAAAAACTTAATCTTTTAAGTGTATAAGCAAAGCAAAGCTTATACAAGTAAGTTTATCAATCACATTTACACATTCGCTCAATCTGGATTTGATCAGATTGGGCTACTTGATTATAGCAAAGTACACTACGGCTATCGTCTAAGATTAGGGAGGCCTTCAGGGAATGCTTTTTATAAGAATCTGTCCAGAGTTTTTCACATCACATGTGAAAGAAACAATGAAATCTGCTGTGTAGCCGTCCTATTCACTAGGATCTGAGCTTAGGTTGAAAAACCAGTGTTCATCGATCTTACTGCTGAGCCATTGATGGGCTCTTCTTTCTCAATGTAGGTGGGTTCTGTCATTTGTAAAAAGAATATCAGATCAAAGTGTATATCTAACATGCCTTATGGGTTATGAAATTTTATCTCAATCCCTCTGGGCAGACAGATATTCTGCTGAACACATGCAACAGAATTACGTCCACTTATTCTTGAAAAATTTCAAGTGTACTTTACATAAATAGGCAAGCATGCAGTTATATAAATGATATTTCAAATTAAGTATTTCGTAAACTTTGAATTTTTGTACTGCTCTTAGGAAAAGTAACTGATAATGGACTCCAGATATTGGAACAATCGCTCACAATGTTTCAGCATATTTAATGGATAAACTCTAAAACCTTGAAATGGAACATTAAAATATTATTCGAGATTTATGTATAATTTATTATATGGAGTTTTAAGTATAGTTTATCTGCATTTTTAAGTGTGCATCAAAGAGTAAAAAGGGGGGAAAATGAGGCATAGTAAAATCTCAAAATCTGGGAAAATTTTCCGTTTGAAAGTTCATTGAGGCACATTGCCTGAATTGTATTCTGTATCTTAGATGACAAAAAAAAAAAAAAAAAAAAAAAAAAAAAAAAAAAATTTTTTTTTTGGAAGAAGGGGGACCTGTGCCATGATTTTATTCAAATTCTATATTAAGCTAAGATTGCTTTTTCAGATAATTTTTAATTTAGAATTATCTCATTTCTTTTCCGTTTGACTTTTTAAATGTATTAACAGCAGGTTGATATTTTACTTGCTAGAGGAAGAACAAGTAATCCATGTATCTGGAACTCTGATGTCTATGTGCATCAATGTTTTTAGGAACCTCCAGATTTTATAACTTTGCTCCTGAAAAGTTTATGGCTGTTTAAAAATATTCGTATTTATGAATTTTTGCTGGCCTTTACAAGTTCATAAAGCCCACTGTATGAATATTTACAAGTTTTTGTTTTGCTTTGTTTTGCTCTGGTATGTAATTTAGAAAAGTAATATAGAATTGAATTTTTTTTCTTTAGCATCTATTTGGCCCAAAATCAATAAACCTCTGAAAGTGGTTCAAACGAAAGAAAATAGGCTGAGTAATAGGTAAGTGAGACATACTTTTTGCCAGACTTATAGTGAAAAATGCTATTCTAATCTAATGTGAAAAATTTATAATTAATTATAATGGTTTATGATAATTACAAGTCATATATCATGATCATATTTAAAACTAATTCTATGAATGTTCTTAAATGGTCATTCCTAAATGGAACTTGATGAAAACTTGAATGATCTCTTGAAAAGGGTAATAATATTCAATATTTACATACATTGATCAACTAAAACATTATGACTGGATTTTCACTGTGAGAATGCCCATGCTAGAATAACATAGATGGTACGTGACAGGATGGAGATATTATTTAATGGCTGCAGAGAATATGAGGCATCATTTTGTCAGCTATGTATGTATGTAATGAGAAAGGCTTCTGATTTAAACGACTTTGGTAAAAGTCAGATTGTTATGGCAGTAAGGTTAAGAATGTATATCTTCAAAGTGGTATTGCCTGTACAGTGTTCATGAGAAAAATTATTAATGTTAGTGCCTATGAAAAATTGAAAGAGCACAGTGAAACCAGTAGCAAATGATGAGACATCATTCCGAGATGCCTGATTAATAAATTCAGATATTCTGTATTGTGAGGGCAAATAGACTTGCCAGTGGCTCAGTTGTCAGCTTAATATGATGCAGGTCCAAGCGAAAATGTATTTGAACATATACTTCATTGGACTCCGTTGGGCATAGGACTCATAAATGATGCCTCTGTTATCACAGTATCAATGAACTTAGCTAGCTTAATTTCAATCAACTAAAGGTGTTACCAACAATCATCGGATGAGTTTTCACAACTAGATCTAAATTCTAAAACAGACACACACAGAAATAAAATAACATTCAATTTATTTACCTTTACCACTTCTTAAATTAAAAGATGCAAAGGGTATTTACACATTTTTAAAATGATTCCAGGGCCATTTAATTAATCTTCAAAATTTAAAGTGTATTTTTTAAATGCTCAATCTAAAAGCCTTTATTCTGGATTATGAGACTGCTTCGTGATTTCTATGAAAGAAGGGCTTTTTTTTTAATGTATTTCCATTCCTGTTCCACTACTTCCCAGAGTCCATCAATCATGGTGGGTTTGTGCTTAAAAAGTGGTCTTTTCAAAAAACATACAAGAATGCATTCAAAAGGTATATATGCACTACATGTATCGTACTTCATTTTTTTGAGGAATGTAGTGGTATGCTTCGAAGTATGACACGTTGCTTTGTCTGGATGATGTTTTACACTTCAAAAATCATTGAGATGCAATTTCTTGTGTAATATTGGAATTAAAACTTTCTCTTGATAGTACGTTAAGTTGATTTTAACATTTTCCCCTCTTCTTATTTTTTAATTTCCCACTATAAGAGTGTGACAGTCATAAATCCCTTATGCAAACCTTCTTTGCATTGACGAAACTAGGTTTGTACATTTTTTCTCTTCGTTTACGATATTAGATAGATCTTTTTTTGTTACACTCATGTAGGTAAACCCATGTTTCATCAAGGATGGCTATGTATTTCCATTTTTGTTTTTCATGCAGAGTTTTACAAATTGTTCTGCATTGAGCCACATGCCTCAGTAAAAGCTAGTGAACATTATATTTTTAGCTTTTATAAGTTGTTAATCTTGAATTTATTTTATTTATTGTTGCTACAAATGTAATTAAAGACTTTGCAATTGATTTATGTGTCAGCAGATTTTCGCTTGTAACCAATGATTTAGCATTAGAATCATTAGAAACAGTTCTTACCTTTTTCAGATATTCATTTGGAGTCTTCTTTCCATGTAGAAGCAATGATTGATGATTTTCCTCTTTCTGGTTAAAAATGTTGCCTATTTTGCACTTAACAATTTTAATACCATGCATTTCACATTGTTTTTGAGTTATAGAATAGGAATATATTTTTATTCGGAAAGCACAAAAATATATTCTTCAATTCACAGCTTGTTGACATGCAACATTTTGAAAGAATAATAAATTTAAAAATAGCCATGGTATTTCTCATTTCAAATAATAAGCTGTTGCCAGAAACTTTTATTCCAAAGCATTTGCTTTTTTATAACTCTGTATTGAAATTGTTTTGAAAATCTGTAAACTCTCTCTGTATAGGACAAAATTACCAGTCACCTGGACCTAGCTTAAACACAAGCTTCTTTCAGTTGCTATATAGTTAAAATAATTTAACTTTGTTCTTCCAGTGGCTACAAACTTCACATAAAACTACATCAGAGATTCAAGCTTTCAGCTTACTAAAATGAAATCTGTCCTTGCTCGATAATATTTAGTTCGAAACGGCGTTAGAGTTTCGATAGAGAGAGTGAAGCTTTATATTGCGAACCGTCATTGGTGGGCAGACCAAAACTTTCACTTACAGCTATGTAAATTCTTTTAACTTTATAGTATAACTGCTTGCCACTCTAATCTGCATAAATTATGGAATAAGATAAAAAAAACCTCACAGCGAAATGATATAAATGAAATAAAATTTTGTTAGTGTAACTTAAATATACAGGGTAGCACAAAAGTCTGTTAGCATTTGAAAATTCAATAATTCACGGAATAATGTAGTTAGAGAGGTAAAAATTGACACGCATGCTTGAAATTACATGAGGTGCTGTTGAAAGAGAAAAAAAGCAAAAGCAAAAGGCCAACAAAATATGGCACTGGGCAGTAAAATGTCAGTAACGCTGCATGAGACTCGTGCATGAAATGAGCTGTAGTGAGAGAGAGAATCAGTCATGACTTTGTCACTTTTCTATCCTCATCTCCAGGTGTTGGTAGGATGTGATGTGGATTTATTATGTCAATATTGATCGGACCCATTTTCTTTGAGGAAATGCATAGTTCTGCTATTCAGACTACCATTGTAATGGGTGTTAGGTAAGCTGATATTTTACAGAATCGCTTGATCCCTAGTCTGGCTGACGAATACTTGTTGGAAAGTATGGCTTTCATGTAGGATGGCACTCCACTCCATATCGCTACACATATGAAAGATCTCTTGCACACATCGTTTGGTGATGATTGCATACTGAGCCATCACTTCTGTCATGCTTGGCCTCTCAGGTCCCCTGATCTCAATTCAAGTGATTATTGATCGTGGAGTTGCCTGAAGTCACAAGTCTATACGATAGTCTGACCTCATTTGGATGGTAAAAGACAATATCCGATGGCAGTTTCTTACTAGACATGTGGATATGCTGTTCACAACATTGTTCCTTGATTACAAGTATTGTTGATTAATGATGGCCAACGTGCTGAACATTTGTTATTAAGAACATAGTCTTTGCTAAAAGTCAATTATGCTACATATTGCTTTTATTATCATATGAAGGCCGTTTTAAGCACTTTTTTGCTTTCAACTCCATGACATTTCAAGCATGTGTGTCAGTTTTTACCTCTCTACTTACATTATTCAGTGAATTATTGAATTTTCAAATTTTAATGGACTTTTGGGTCACCCTGTAAATTCCACATTATGACCATGAGTATTGTGATTGGAACATACAAGATTGGGAAAGTGTTGTAATATCAGTTGAGTCACTTTCTTTTGCAACAGATCAATGACTATCAGGTTACACTCCTTTCCAGGCAGACAGTTAATCAACATGTATACTGTGGAAATTAAATGGGCTGGTGATGAAGGTATTATACTTTGATAGAGGTTCTCATGGACATCCCTGAGACCATCCTTAAGACCTCTTATTTAATTAGATATTATTTCACGGAATATTGAGTGTATTCGGGGTGTCATTGAGCACTAGCTCAGAATTCACTTATCATCTTTTTGTAATTTATGAGAATTGTGTGACCTGTGCTTATAAATCTGGTACAGTGTTCCTCCGAGTGCCTACCAAAGACCTATAGAATTCTTTATCACAATAGGCTGCAGCTATTTTGTATGCCGAAGACGCAGCATCAGAGACCTAAGAGGGTTGTCATATTGTTTTGGGTGATTAGTGTATATGCAGATGTATACAGAGGCAGTCCACACAGTTTTTAGAATTAATTTTATGTATTACAGCGAATGCTTTATGCAAAAGTACTTATTTCTTAAATGTTCCATCTGATAATTTTTGCTTCGCTATCAACTCTACATCTTGATTTTGAAGAAACATTTCTTATGGTTAATAGTAGTATTTTTCTCTTTCCTGTTTCCACTGCTGTCTAGAATCCATCAGTGTCTTAGGTCTGCATTTATTAAGCACTCATTTTAGCAGTCCCAAGGCACAATTGTCTGTTATTGAAACATCAGGAAAAGAAGACATTGATCAAATTGAATAATGAAGATTAAAGCTACATCCTGATTTGTGTTTATATAGGTCACTCAAAACTTCTGTGGGTGGCCTGCCTGCTTTGCCCCCTTTAGTTATCAATGAAGTGCTATCTTAGCTAATGATACTGTAGTTAGAATTTCGCAATATATTTTAGGCGTTCTTTATTGAGAGAATAACATCTTGACTACCTATATTAGGACCTTTGGCTGGAATTTAACCCTAAAGGATTCTTTTATGTCTTAACCAAGTTTTCCAGTGCTAACGAGTATCTGATATTTTCACTAAGGATGAAACTCAAAATTACTTTTGGTATTAAATTCTTTAACTTTTGTGATTTGAACCAATATGCCCTTTACCCTTAACCCTTCTGTTTGCTAGAGCATGCCTAGCATGTGCCATTCATGGTGAAGAATGCCTCTACCTCTCCAAAGTTTTTATTTTAGTCAAATGCTACTATTAAGGTCTGGCTTCAACTGCTCTCTGCATAAACTCATTGGCATATTATTTTTTTATCACATGTAGCGTGTTTTCTCCAAAATTACGAATTGCTATTTTTCATTTTTAACATATGAAAAATGAATATTTTAATAAAAACTGCTGGCCATCCAAAATGCAGCACCATGAAGAAAGCATCCAATAGGTTTCAGATTTGCACAGTGCATAGACCTCGATAGGATATGCAAATGATTAGCATTGCAGGGCATATGCAAAGCTTTATGCAGCACTGGAATTATGTTTTCACGTTGTTTCTTTGTTTGGAAAGTTTCAGTATGCCTTGTCGATAAAGGGCAACAGTTAAGTTTCTGAGTTTGATGGCAAAAGAAGTGTGGCTTATAGAAACTTCGAGGAAGAGTTATCTTTCCAAAAAGTTGATGCCTTATTGGACAAAATCAAGCTACAGTGGTGCAAATCTGAAATCAGTGGTTACAGGAGATGTAGTATTCATTATACCTGTCTCTTCACACTACTAAACAAGAAGACAGGCATGTTATGCACATGGCAATGACAGATTACGCAGCAGCATCGAGAAACCTGGAAGAATTAGGGTTTGCTGCAAGATAACCTATATCAGATGTCTCAGGAGGAGAATCTTTGCATGGCATCCAATGACGTGAATGTCAACCATGTTAATTTTTACCCCAGTAGTAAGAAGCTATAACTGCTTTAAATGGTGTGCATGGATAAACAAATGACATGACATTATATTCTTGAATGAATTTTGATTCTCCCTACAACACAGTGATGGTCCTCTCTGTGTCTGCCACAGCCGCGTTATGCTTCAACATACCAGCCTATCACCCAGAGTTATGATTTAGAATGCCATTAAATTTTACTCCTGCACTTTCCTAATACCCATTTTTGGCAAACTCAACCGCCATTGCTGCATCTCTAAAGTTTTGAAGTTTTCTGACCTTCCTTACCTTCTAGGCCTGTCTGTAACTAATTTTCAATAACATGATATGCTGTGCCCAACAATTCTTCATTGCCTACCAGGTAATGTTGCTGCTTTGGCTCAACCCTGTTTTCGATATGTCACTGATTGAACACATCTGGTCAATGACTGGCTAACTAGTGGCCCACCATACACCACTTGAAGCTATGCCAGATGTACTTTGGCAGTGTGTGGGGAATAATATCTACCAGCATACCCCATGCACACATTTATAACCTCTTCCTTTTGATGTCAAGGTGTGTTCACAGCAGCTATTGCTAGCCGTGGCATTTACACAAGATGCCAATTTCTTTGTGTTCTGCCAGTTAAATGGGGCTGTTATTTTAATCAGTTCATCCATGTAACACATATTATTTGTTTAGTAGGTATGGCTTTAATGCCTTTTTCCCCCCATGGTTTCTCATTTTAGATGGCAGCCAGCAGTGTAATAATTTTGCCTTTTGTGTGTTATAATGATATATAGAGTCTTTTTTGGTGAATTAGAAGTTGAATTTTGTGCAGGAAAACTTTGATACATTCAGGAATATATAGAGCACAAAGCCCTTTTCACATTCATACTAGCTCTCTTTGTTCTGTGACATTATATATGAAAGTAAAACTTTCACCTCAAGTTCTTGCATACCCTATCAACAAAAGCACAACATTGCCATGCTATTTCTTTGCAAAACATCTAAATTGGTCAGAAGTAACCATGTCTAACAGCCAGCTCTGCATGTCAATAGGTTAAAAATAACAGTTTGAAAAACATATGGCTCATTCCTCACTCCTGATACAAATAATCAGTCTTAATTGTCTCGTGTCAAAGAATCAGTCTTAATTATCTGGTGTCAAAGAATCAGTCTTAATTATCTGATGTATCTCTTTAGATAATTCAGAAAAAGTGAATCATTATATAGTTTTCATATCTGGATATACATTTGTTGAGAAGCTTTGGTGCAGAATATTGTTTTGGTGCTACTTTTTATGTCTCTGTTTCTTTGTTGAAAATGTATGCTTGGTATTTCACCAAATTTGCAATTTTTGCTGCAAAGTTAAGCTAGAATCAAATTGTTAAGATAGAGATTTCTTATTACTTGCCTCTACATGTTTACATGAAACAAACTGGTGTTATTGTTTGATAATGCTGCTATTTTAGGAATTGCAAATAATCATTTATTTATGGTGTATGAGTTTTGATCACCATGCTAAATAAACATATGAAAGTATTCCTCATATGCATATTCATTCATACATAAAAGCATTCTCTTTTTTTAATCCACTGAATTTGTATCTAATGGAAAATTTACATTTGTTTATAGTTATCTATTATATATATATTGATTCATTTTTATAAATACTAAGGGTGTAAAGTATATTACTATTTTGATAATTTTTCATTGCATGTTATCTGTAACTTGAGTGCAGAATTAGTAGACTATTATGTGAAATTAATATTCATTATGGCAGCATGAAGTATCTTTCTACAAAAATGACTTTAAGACTTCTGTGCCTTAAACTTCTTTGCCTTTTTGGAAAGAACTTTGCCTTTTTGGAAACTTTCTTTGCCTTTTTGGTCCTGAGGTACGTCACGGACTCTGCCGGTATATATCGTGTAGGAAACAGCATCGGCTTTAGTCGCATGCAAGATGCCTCGGAGTTTGGAGCTCTCTGATTTCGAGAAAGGTATAATTATCGGGTATCACAAATGTGGCTGATCCTTAAGGGACATATCTAGCGATCTGAAGTACCCAAAATCGACAGTGGCCTATGTGATTAAGAAGTGGAAGCTGAGCGGTGATTGTCGGAATGTGCCCCGAGTCGGCAAACCAATGAAACTGGGAGATAGAGATCGACGAGTGCTGTCCAGAGGAATTCAGAAGAACCGCACCCAACCGATGGCCCTCATCTGCGAGGAGTTTCAACAGGCATCCCAGAGTATTGTTTCAATGAATACCATCCCTAAGGAAGCACATCTGCTTGGTTTTCATGGTCGTGCTGCTGCCCATAAGCCTTTGATCACAAAGTCCAACCGCGCTGCTCGGTTAATGTGGTGCAAAGCACATCGAAATTGGACTGTAGATCAGTGGAAACAGGTTCTTTGGAGTGACGAATCAAGGTTCACCCTTTACCGTTCGGATGGCAGGATCTGGGTTTGGCGTCTACCTGGAGAATGTCTCCTGCCAGAATGCATTGTTCCAACAGTCAAGTTCGGCGGTGGTGGAATTATGGTCTGGGGGTGTTTCTCCTGGTATGGGCTGAGACCCTTGGTCCCCATTCATGGTAAGCTCAACTCCGATTCCTACTGCACTATTTTGGATGATAATGCGCTTCCTACATTGCGGCAGTTTTACGGGTTGGACCCCTGTTACTTTCAGGATGACAATGCCAGTTGTCATGTTTCGACGTTAACGAAGGCTTGGTATGGTGCCAATGGAGTTCATCGAATTTACTGGCCTGCCCAGAGTCCAGACCTGAACCCTATCGAGAACCTCTGGGACAAGTTGCATCGCCGAATTCAGGGGTGCACTACCCGTGCAAAATCACTCTTCTCCAAGCCGAGTGGAAGAAAATACCGCTAGCTGTCATACAAAGACTTGTGGAAAGTATGCCCCGGAGGGTCCACGCTGTAATTACCTCTTGTGGAGGCTCTACCAACTATTGATTTTGAATAAAGTTAGTTTTTCTTTTGTATCACAGGTGTCCAAATACTTATTGGTAGTCAGTGTATACTGACAACAGGAATGTATATCGTCCATTTCGTTATCTGTCTTTATGTTTTCTTATAATGTATGTCTCCTCAAAATGGTCAGTTCTTAGAATTGGTTTGGAGTTATTCAGCTGCTGATTTTTTTAATATTGTTTTGTCAGTGTATGGAATAATCTGTATTTTTAAGAAACACTGAATATTTCAGGTTGAAGGATATCTAAAATTACATGAGCTTTTACATGCAATAATGTTGAGAACCTTAACTTTAAAATTATACATAGGTGGTTTTAAATTTTGAACTGATATTTGTTTATATCATACTTTGACTCACAAAGCTAAATATAAACTAAAAATTGGCATCAATATATGAAAAGGACTAATGAAAAATCTGAACTTCTGCAAAATTATTATAAATTTAAAAATGGGTGTTCAAATGCAATACATACATGAAGTTAGAATGCAGATATCTCCTTTCATTCTCTCTCTTTTATTCTTATTTTACATATATGGAAATGGTGACTTTATGCTTGTTATTTTGATCTGAGTTTCATCTTTCTTTTTAACTATGAAACACATGTACATATTAAAAAAAATAGAGATATGAAATCTTTTGTGTGCAATAATTTTATATTTAATATTTCAAAATTTTCATATTAAATATAAAATGACTGTTTTCATACTAATTTAATTTAATTTTTAAACATAATCATACTTTTGTAATAAAATATTATAGAACTGCTTTTTTTAGTGGTCTGAGTTAGCTAAAATTATTTGATAATAATTTAGCAATAATAAATTGAGTACTCTGAATTAGCTGAAATTCATGCACAAAACAAATATATACGTGTAACAAACAATTAAGTTTTATAAGTAATCGTGATTTAATAATTAGTCATAATTTTTGGATAAATAAAGTGATATTTCACATATTATATAGTATTTTTTAAGATTAATATTTGCATTAATTTTACACATTTTAGACAAAATAGTTTTAAAAATTTCACTACGTTCAACGTATTTACAGCTGAAATTTATGTAATGTTTTATTATCTGTTCCAATTTAGATTTTATCCATATGATGAAATTGAAACGGAAGCTGTTCTTGCTATTGATGATGATATTGTGATGTTGACTGCTGATGAACTAGAATTTGGTTATGAGGTATATTGATGTGCTCATTTTGTTAAATTTTAGATATACAGTTTTGAAATTCCTCATGTTTATTGTAACTGTTTTTGGCAGTTAAGTATGCAAAGTATCACAATACTTTACTTTAAGCTCGTTGCTATTTAAAACATGGTATTAGTTGATCATTCGTAAATAAAATGTAACATGTTTACAAACTTTATATGTGGATTATAAACACTACTATTTTTTATTATCCTATTAGTCTATGCAATGGAAAATGATAACTATGCATGCATATGTACACATCTGTTCTCATACTTACATTTGAAAATATTGCTTCGATTCCAGTATATCAATAATTTAAGAATCACAAAATTCTTCTAAGCAGCATATCTATTTCCCTATAGTGTTATGTGTCATCGTGCATTTTTTTTCCACTTTTTCGTAGCTCAAGATATGAATTTTAATTTTTAATGCTTTTTTATTTGTCCTTTTAGCTTTGTTTATTAAACATCTTTATTTGCTCTTATGCCATAGAAAATTCAACAACAAAGTTACAAAATATTCAAAAGCCACATATATTGAGACTAACTGTAACATAGTGACGTAAAACTGAGGGTTGGGGATTATTTTAATATAGTTTTTCAATAAAAACTGTTTTGGGTCTTAAGTAATATTCTGCTTCCAGTTGTCCATTAAAAACTGTTATAGCCTTCATGCAAAGTACCACTTCAGGTCATCTTGTTTTACTCAAAATCTAGCAAACTCTCTATATGAATGCAGAAAAATATGGGAAATAGAAATTTTTGGAAATTTCATATAAGAGTTATTGTGAATGAAAAAATCGACACACGTGCACACATAGACAAACATCATTCTTAAAACAGTCAAACATTTCCATCAGGACCCTAATCCATACTTACTCACTAAAAACGCACTGTCGAATTTTTGGACTAAAAAGGTTACCTCCCTTACCTATGTATGTAGGTTGGCATTACGTAGAAAATGGCTGTATATAACATTTGGTGTTTTTTTGTCATGAATCTTACAGGTGTGGCGAGAATTTCCAGACAGGATAGTTGGATTCCCTTCAAGAGTTCATCTGTGGGATAATACCACAAAGAAATGGAAATATGAATCAGAATGGACTAATGAAATATCAATGGTTTTAACGGGAGCTGCTTTTTATCATAAGGTAAATAAGAAAGTTGGTGTTCAAGACTAGTATTTTATTTCTGGTATTAAAACTTTTAATAATGTCCTAAAATTTCTACATTGTGATGCATACGTTAAATATTTAAAATTTCTTCATTAAACGTATGTCTAAGTTTGTGATATACTTCTAATTTGTTTCTTAATATTCCAGTTGTTTTCTTGTAGGCTTTGCGAATAAAATTATGCATTAGTTTAATATGTAAAAATATGCCTTTCATTATAATATTTAGTGTATTTATCTTAAATTTAAAAGTGCATTTGAACAGAATTTTTTTTTAATGTTTTTCCGTATTTGAATTTAGTAGTTTATGAAAAGTATTTGTTGTGACAGGTATTCAACAGGGAACATTAATGAAGCTGTATATTGCTACAGATTTTTGATAAAAGTTTTTTGTATTTCATTCCTTACATTCCTAATAAAAAACATTTGTATTCTTTGCAGAATAATGTTTGCAGAAATTTTGAGCCCTTTTTTAAATGATCAAGTTATTTATTATATAGAAAATATTTGAGTTATGAAGAAAGATTAAAATATATATTAATGTTTAAGTTATCAGCTCTCATAATCAGTTATCTTTAAACAAAGAATATGTATCTGTCCATTTACTTTTGGGATCATTGTATAAGCATATAAAAAAGTGGCTTTGAATTATGAATACATAAGCTAAAATTTAAGCACAAAGAGCTGAATGTCATTAAAGTTATATTTTTCTATAAAACAACAAAATTACATATAGTGACAGAAAAAAGGGACACAATACTTTCCCATCATCTCTGATGGTTAGACATATATAGCCTCACACTCCCACTTCTAGTTTGAAAAAGAATGCATAATAATATGTTAGTGCATATGAACTATGCATTGCATAAAAGTGGATTTACATAACTGCCACAGATCTGGTCACCATTCTGCATGAATGCCCAGGACTCCTTTCATCTTTGAAATTAGTGCCTTTTGTTTGATGATATGGCTTTAGTACGGATTTGTGTGATCTATATTGTCTGGAAGTCTGACATGGTGGTTGCCTATCAGTGGATAGCTCATGATATCATCATTGTTTTTGGTGCTTGGAAAGAAAAGGGGAAAGAAAGTTGTTGATGCTAGGTGCGATGGCCTTGTGATGCATGGTTGTCTTCATCTTACCATTTTGCTATTTCTAAGGTATTGATAAACTCATTTAATGTGGAATTGCGGCAGGAACAGGTTTTTTGAATTTGTTTTAATGCTGTAAGCTGCCTCTTCTGCTAGTGCATCTGCTTCTAAATCTCCTTGATATCCGGCATGAGCCTTTCTGCAGTCAAGATGAAAATTTCTTATTTGAAGCATCATATTATCCTTTAAATATTATTGATGACTGGAATTATGAACTGGATTTAGGATGGCATGTAACATTGAGATATGGTGGGTAGCATTCTTGTTCATTGTGTACTGAATAAATGCACAGTCAATTCCATTGTGTTAACCTGATCTATTTGTGTGATACTGATAATTTACATTGAGTGTGTTTGGTTGTTATTGTAGATATATTTACTGCAGATTCTTTTGATGCTCGGTGAATATGTAGCTGATTGTTTGATGTTTCATATGTATGTTGGTGGGAAAAAATGTGGAACTATGTTTCCATGACTGAAGAATAAATTGTAGTGCAGATGTTAATTTTATTTATACATGCAGCAGTATGAGACCTGTTGGAATCTCTGCTGCAGCTATAGAAGTTGTATGGGTAGATATGCGCAATATTGATAGTAAATGCCCTTTGTTGCATGGTGATGCTTTAATTTGTTACCTTGCATTGGTGTTTCCCAGAATGCATTTTTTAAAACCCCTGAGCAACTGTTGTATAGAGGACTTTCTTTAGTTGTGTATTCATGCATTTCTTAGCACCTTGTAATTGCTGAATTTTGTATGTTAATTCTTAGTATGCAATTCTTGTCTATTTTGTATTATATCTAGATAAGACCCATGTCTCATGTCAGCTCAAGGTGTTTGAATGTCTTGGTGATTTTAATTTTATGCCTCTTTATTTCGAATGTGGGCTTAGTTATGAATTTGGTGCTTCTTTTTAGGAAGTGTGAGTGTAGTGGATTTTGTTTCAAAAGTGTGAAGCTCTGTATACGGTGATCATAGTATTCATCATCATGCTTACTTGTTTCATTACGATGACATTTCAGTTCATTTCTTGTCCTTCATCCAATTATGAATACTGTATCATCGGCATAAGCAATAATTTAAGTGTGACTACTTGTTCTGCTTTAATAATGTTGTTACAAGTTAGTTTCCTTAAGATATTTCCAGCATATGAACCTTGTGGGCAGTCTGTATCCTGCATTTTGCTGATGGGGCCAGTGGTAATTATTAGGTGTAATTTACTGGTCAGATAATTTTCCAAGACAAAATAGATATTGCTGGGACAAATTAAATTACATATTCATTAAATTACGTATTCAATAAAACCTGTCATGACAGCATGAGTCAACAGTCTCACCTCTGTGTCAACCTTCTTTGATATTATTGTCATGAACAAAATTAAATAACGGTTTTAAATATGACTGTTAGTTTCTCAGACACATTCAACTCCACAGAAGGCCAAAATTATTTGAATTTGTGGATATTTACAGAACTGTGAATATTTAGAGAGATATCTTGGAATAATATGGATATTTCAGAGAAGTTTTGCTGTTTTTTTATTTCAAATAGTAAAAATGGAAAGAAAAGAGTAATTGCTGTGATAAAAGAACATTCTTCATAATAGTAGATAAGAGAATATTATTCATTTTCATAAATATAATTCTAATCTATAATGTTTTTAATTAATTAGTTTTAAATGTCTGTAACATATGTATATATATATATATACATACCTCAGATTTATGCTAATTTGCTGAATATAGTCATAGCAATTGATGAAACTGAGCATACTAAGCTTTTCATTGGTGTTTGATAGAAGAAGTAATTCCCTCTAAATGTACCTCATTGGTGCAACTGTGCAATGTATATTTTTATGATCAGGTGAAAAACTGTATTAAAAAAACAGAAAATTGTTCTTATCTCATCGAGCAAGAAAAAGAAATAACTTCCCGAGAAGACTGCATAAAAATACATTCAATTGTTCATCATCAGTTACCTGCCCCCAATATTCGGTAACATGTTACATTACGTATGGTTCGCTGCTGAATGTCAATCAAGTATGTTTTTCTATGGAGACGTTGAAACAACGATGTTATTGTAAAAATGCGGCTTTATAACGTGTGCTAGATGGAGAAATATTTATTGTTTCCCATGTTTCTCAGATAAATATTATCCGGACACGTGTAATCATCGAATGTCGAGAAATAAAGTTTTGAATTTTCATGTACAAAGTCTTTTCGTATGTTCTTTGATGATAATCCCTTGTTGAAAAGTCCGAAATTTTTACCTTTTCTATGCCTTTTGAGTATAAATAAATGAATAAAATAAAATATTCACCTCTTTGCTTAATTGGAAAAAGAATAATATAAAAATTAAGAAAAAAAAAGTCTCCATACAGGGAGTCGAACCCACGATCATCGCATTACTACTCCGAGCTCTTACCGCCGCGCCAAACGCTGCTTGGCAAATGCCCTAATGTAAATGGCTTATACAGTGCGAGAGCAGCATCAAAATTTTTATTTTCTAAACACTTGGCCATCTGGAGTTCCCACTTCGGGTACTTTTATTTCTAGCCAAGCCCTGCAAGCCCTATAAATTTGAGCAAAATCAGTGATGATGAGTAGGGAATGCCCCCTTGTAAGATGGTTAGACTGCCTATACAATGACTTAGTGGTCTTAAAAATCAAAACTGGAGGAAAACGCTAGTAGGGAGGCCTGGAAAAAGCTTAGAAGAACAGAAGGCTAGGGCCTACTTTGGGCTGTTTGGCTATTGATGAAGGAAGGAAAAGGCCTGGGAATAAACCTTAATGCCACCTCAGGCCTTGCATAGAGGTCTGAGATTAAACTTTTGGAGTAAAAATTAGTATAAGACCTATCATATTTCCCGGAAATACGATAGTTATTCTTCGACTCTCATTCGGGGAAGCTATCACATACACACCTCCGCTGTGAGTGAAGAGTTCACATTGCGTCATAGAATCAGTATCATGTGTTGACTGAACTCCAAAATAAAAGCACAGATTGCTAGATAGTCATGTTGCGATCAAAGAATGCAAAATAATTAAAATAATTGAATTTAAGTAAGAAGTAAATAAAAACACACAATAAAGTTAAGCGTAAATGGCTGAAAAATTCTCAGAAATGGATTTTCCTCCCAAATTTCATGAAATGGCAAAATAAGGTACTTTGTCTGAATATCCAGAATTTAGGGATTATTAATAAATCTCATATTAGTAATTATAAATAAATGCACATAATTATATAAGAAAACAAAAGAAGGAAGTGTTTTGTAACTCATCAAAAAATTGTTTTTTTTCCTTCTGGTACATTGTGATATATATTTTGGAAACCTTGCTCTAAATGCGTCAAATTTCTTTAGACGTTCTTAGTATTATTTGTCTAAATTTTATATTTTCTCTTTGGAATAAATGCTTCAGAAAAGGAGATTCGTTTTGTATTCATTTCTTCTTTTTAGTCTAAATTGTTGAATTTCAAGAAAAATTTTAAATCAACAATTTACCTTGTCTGCTGTAGGAAGTGTCCATTATCGGATGCTGATCAGTCTGTTAATGGAGAATGACTACTAAAGGGGATGGAAGGCTGGAGTATGGGTAGAAGTGTTTTTAGGACTTTGGCAGTTTTACCCAACCCATATAATAGAGCCCGTGTGTCACAGGTAATACCTTCCAAAAGTGACGCCGTATATATAAAACTGTGAATAAAATAAATGCTGTAATCAAACATTATATTCATAGGGCATAATTTATAAGTTATGTGCAATAAAATATCACCAACATTGGATCACCACATTACATACTGTATTCATAATTAATGCAAAGTATCCTGAATGCTGTATATCTGTCTTTACTTCCCTTGAAAGCATGAAAGCAAGGGATTCTTACCGTTTAAGTCTAACCCTCGAAAAGTGAGAGAGCAATGAAAGAAATGTAGTACCTGTACCATACAGTATAATGTATTATTTTGAGGTATGATAGAATAAGTCATTCTTTTCGCAATGCATATGACTCTGGAAACAAAGCTAGATCAAAAGCTGAGAATGGATAGGCATCATTGCATTTATATCCATCCAGCAAGAATGTAAGCTACAAAAAATGTCTGGTGGATGAACAGTAAATGAGAAGACACGTAAAATTCAGTACTGACCATTTTCACCCTCTGTTCAATTTCACTGGTCAAAAGAGTGAAATGTGTGATTTCAGTGAGAAAATAATATTGGATGGGTTTGCTGGGCTGTGTTTAATTGAGCTTGTAGTTTGAAACTTGAAGGATTTTTTTGGGGGGGGGGAGATCTGCTGCAGATTATTGGTGTTATTTGATCAGTGAGAATCTTGAAAGAAACAAATATTAGAGGATTTGAAGCAGTTTGTAGTTATTTAGGTTCCTAAAAATGTTATCTGTATTATATTTCTTAAATCTGATGTCTTATTGATTCAGAGAAACTATAGCACTTAGTATTTATGAATAAGGTGATATCTGAGTACAGATTGTATTACCTATTTTTGTTACAGAATCTGTCATTTTTCTTCTTAGTATTTACTGTCAGACTTTTTTTTTTTTTTGCAGTTTTTTGTAAAACTTTAAACCATTGCAGTGAAGAATATTTATTAAAAATATCATGTTTAAATGTTGCATAATAAGTTTAGAATTACATTGTGAAGTAACTTTTTCCTTTAACATAATGTTTATCATTTTTTTTAACAGTACTACAGCTATCTTTATTCAAATTCAATGCCAGGAGATATTAAAGAGTGGGTTGATGATCATATGAATTGTGAGGACATTGCAATGAATTTTTTAGTTGCAAATGTTACCAGCAAAGCCCCAATAAAAGTGACGCCAAGGAAGAAATTCAAGTGCCCAGAATGCACAAATGTAGAAATGTTATCTGCAGATGTTATACACATGGCAGAGCGTTCTGAATGCATTAACAGGTTTGCCCAAAGCTATGGAGTAATGACTTTAAAAACAGTTGAATTTAGAGCAGATCCTGTTTTATACAAAGATAACTTTCCTGAAAAGTTGAAGAGATTCAATAATGTAGGAAGTTTATGAAATGATTAATAGGTAAAAAATGTTTTGTGTTATGCAGTTAATGTAGACATGCAGCAAATTCTTTTGCAGCATTCAAATATTTTTTTAACAGCAAATATAGCATTGCAGTGTTTTTTTTTTTTTTTTTTTTTTTTTGTTAATGTTGCAGAGGTGAGATGTTTTTTGATGCATTTATAATTCTCTGAAAGTAACATGTATGTACAAAATGTATAAGTCGTCAACAATTTTAAGATGTAAGCTGCTGCTTTTTGATAAAATCAGTAAATAAAGTGTCTGTTTTTATTTAACATATACAGTAATTTGCAGTTTTCGTAATAGAAAATATAGAATACTCTTTGTAGAGGTTTTAATAAAAAATTACTCACGATTTGTACTTTTTTATAATTTTAAATGTTTAATTTTTATGCACGATTTCATGTAGGAATGTGTTTTTAAATATGCATGATTTTCCATTGAAATATTGATATGAAAATGAAATAACTTGCTTTTTTTTAATCTTATTTTTATAGTGTTTTTAACTTTTTTTCTTGTAAAGAGACGTGGTAAGTTTCATGTAAATAAATAATGTCTTGATTTCTTTTTATGTTACTTGATTTCCAGATTGATGAAGTATGAGTATGATAAATGTAGAAAAATAGTTGACTATACAAAATTATCTCTTTTTAGGAAATAAATCTTCTTGATCAGCACATGTATGCATGCAAATGCAAATTCTGTATATATTCGAATTATTTTCTGCATTTATATACTGAACTACAGATCGCCCATGCTAATAGACAGATAATCATGAAGTTTGAATAGCCTGAAAAAGCACTGTGTACTGTAAGAAAATAAACTTTTCAGATGATTTAAAGAGACATATGCTATTTAGAATGTGGTTTAAATAATAATACATATAATAAATAATTCAGTTACAAAGATTTTTCCATTTTCTTTCTTTCCTCTTTCTCTCTCTCTCTCTTTTTTTTTGTGTGTGTGTGTGTTCATGTTGACATTCTTTAGGGCATTTCAGCACACCATGATTCATTCTTGTTCTTTCAGCACATTTTTTTAACTGTTTTTCTAATTATTCTCCATTCACTGCCTCTGGAATATTTTGGTTTGATAAAATCATTTAGCTTTCACCATTCTTGGATTTCTGCAGTCATGTTTTTTCCATGCTTTCGTGAACTGTCCCCACCTAATACTCTGAAAATTTTAAGCGCAGAAATGGTTTAAATAGGACTAGATAATTGTAAATTCCTTTTAATAAAACCAGATGTTATTACATCTTCATTGCAGAGCATTGTTTCTTTATAGTATTGGGGATTAGTTTTTCAGGCATGAATTAGCATTTAGAATTCTAACTTCATTTCAAGAGTTAGCAGTTGCTGAACATTGCTTCTGTACAGTATTGGGGGGATCAGTTTTTAAGGCATGAATTAGCATTTAGATTTTTAACTACATTCCAATAGTGAACAATAAGACTCACTCTATGAAAATCGTTTTGATGCAATGAAGATAATTCTAAACTCTTTTTCGTGAGGCACGGATAATCCTCAAAAGGGAACAATAACTGAGAGTTCAGTGCATTTACACAGATTTAGTTATAGTCATTACTTTTATTATTTGTGTGCAAGTTGTGTGGAATGATGGGCCACGAGTCACTGCTTAATGAATAGGGAAGTAATACTTTATTAATTATGTCTCATAAATACTTCATAAAATTTTTATTACTATAGTCTGCCTTTTAATTCACAGCTAATGACTTTTGGACAGGGAGGAGGATGAGCGAAAGCTAAAGCTTTTTTCGGTGATTTTTTATTTTTATTATAGTTATTAAAGTACACACATGCTATATTTTAATATACTTCAATATTTGAAATTTGGTGAATTGTATATTCATTTTATGAAATGATTGAAAGTTTTTTTTAACAAACATGTCCCATGCCATATATTTTGTAGTTGAATGATTCTGTCATATCCATTTATTATTTTTAAAGTATTCATCATTTTATAAATTTAATGTGTTATATTAATATTAAAAATTTTATTGAACATTTTGAATATATTTGCAGTTGAAATATTTTGCAAGTCCATGTGAAATGGTGTTTTTCATTTTGTGAATGTAAATTTGTGAACTCTTGAACACTTTATGTAAACCAAATTAACTGTACTCATGTATATCCAGTGCAGTTAATATATGAATTTAAGTTATATGTACATGTGAAGATGTTTAAATTATTGTGTTAGTACTAAAATATACTTCCCATATTTAAGCAGTTCTTTCCGTTGTGCATTTAATAAGAATTTTCGACAGGTAAAAGTAATAATATTTACTTCTTTTTGAATAATTTATTTTTATGTAAATAAAATTAAATATTGTAAACATAATGCACTTGCAATACACATTTTGTCTCTCTTTCTTGCACATAGAATCAAATTTTGTATCAGGTTTGGACAGTGCTCATTTAATATGGTTCCATGCATCTAGAAAAGCTGTTCGATTATGAAGAAACTTGACGGAAAAAAACAGACAAAGATATGTTTAAAACTTGATAACATTTAATCAATTTATTGAGCAAACATATGTCAAAAACTGTTATATAATAGTATGATATATAGCTAGCTTTCTATGTTGGCAATGCATGAGGATATTCTGTCTGGCATGGACTGATACCAGCGTCACAGGCTGTTATGAGCATTTTGCTGCCAGATATTCTATAAATCCTCAGTGTGTTAATGTACAATGCAAAATGGCTGTAACTAGTGTCCTTATGTGTCCCATCTGTATTCAGTTAGGAAAAGGTTCCGGAGATTTAGAAGGCTAAGGAATTGTTGAGACACTATGTAGGTATTTTCCGAAGAATCATATGCAAGAATGCATTATCTTGCTTAAAGGTAGTCTCTGACTAATTCAACAGCATTGGCAGTACAACACATCGCTGGAAGTCGTAGATGGAATGTGGAACCATTGAGTGCTGTAAAGGATCACTAAAACTGTCCGAATATCGTAGTCACTTGTCTCCAAAAGCTAATATTAGGTGTAATGGGTACTCTGCACTGACATGGTGGGAACTGTATTGTCCAAGCCTTTTTCACAAATGAATTCATTGGTCATCCGAGTGAGGTAAAAATCATGATTTGTCACTGAATGCGATATGACTGTAATTTGATAAATATATTACCACTAGTGACAGCAGAATGCATATTGCTGTTGGTGCCTATGAGTTAGTGTAGACATTCTAATGGCACCTGACAGCAGAGTCCATCCTCTAGCAACTGTGAGAGAGTAAGTTTTGTTGTTGATGGGGAGGAGTTACTAGTAGATGTTGATGTAGAAGTCGATAGTAGTTTGGTTTTTTTTCATTGTGGGAAAGTAGTCAAGGGCTATCTACCTAAGCGGACAGATGCCTTCATGAAGGACTTTCTGTGGGAAACTGGCTGGTATGTATGTTACAAATGGAGAAACCACAAAAATGCCTGTGCAGCCAGCCACTTCGCTGGGATTCAAACCCCAGAGCAAACTACTAGTGTTCAGCGGCTTTACCACTTGGTCCCTGGGGAGCTATGATGCCGAAAGAGGAATCCAGCCAGTATCAACCTTCTTACAATATTGGTGCATAATTTTAAAACCCAGAAGATGACAAATGACTTGAATGGCACATAGCCTTCTAGTCGAATGGTGCGCCACCAGAGTTCTCAGATCCAGAGTCCAACCTCCGTCAAAAATTATTACTAGGATAATAATTATGATGATCCAAATAAACACAGTTTGAGGAACATAAATACAAGAGTAAAAAGGACCATTTCAGGCAAAGTTAATATATAATAACAATACACAATATATGTAATTAATAATATAAGTATGACAAAAGGTTTTTTTACAATGGAGAACAAAAGTACAAATATGATGCCGAAGCAAACGAAATGCAGAAAGAATACAAATTAAGCAATGGCTTCTATGTAACACACTTTTATGATGTTCGAGAATGGCTACAGAGTGCCTAACTTTGTAAGGGCACTTGTAGTCATAGTTGTAAAGTAGGATTGTGCTGTTTTAACTCTCTGGGAGCTTTATATGAAATTGGTGTGGCAGCTTAACATACTCAGCAAGGTGGGCAGACAAACAGTAACTGTAACGTAATTTAAAAGTAAGAAAAATTTTTAAAAATTATACTAAAATCCTGTATAATGTCAAAATCTGGAATCTCTGAAAATGTTAAATAACATCAGTGAGGGGAAAAAAATGGAAGGGTCAGTAACAGCTTAATAAAACATCTATTTATACTGTATTGGTATGAATTTAGAACTGTTTAATAAGCTGCATTTGTGAAATTAATTTTTAACTATTAACATAAAATAGTAAATTTGAAGTAAGTATACTAAGAAGATTTGCTAATATTTACATAGAAAAAAAAATAATGTAACATGTACTTTAAACTGATATAAATATAACCTGTCATATCCAATAACTAATGAATCAATATATTGTACTACCTTGCAAGGAATTGTATATACACTCCTCAAAAGTGAAATTGCAGCACCAAGAAAGAATGCTCGTAGCGTCATGCAAATTGCAGGATCGAGAGTTGAGATGGATATGCAAATGATTAAAAAAACAGACTCATAAAATCTTTATAAACCAATTTATTCAGTATCTAATGTACCCACTTCGGGCAGCAATACAGGCCGCAATCTCGTGAGGCTTGCTATCAGTGAGTTCATTGATGGTTGCCTGAAGTAGCCTTTGCCAAGCTACATCCACTGCTGTATGCAGATCACCGAGGGTTTCCGGCCGTGTTCCTCGGTTAATGTCAGGTTCGATGACATCCCACAGGTGTTCAGTGGGATTCAGATTAGGAGAGGCTGCCGGCCAGGCTAGGATGTCAAATCCGGTCAGGCTGTTAAGAGTACGCCATGCGGCTTGGCATTGCCTTGCTGGAATACCGTGTTGGGTGCGCTCTGCAACCAGGGCAGAAAAACAGGCTCCACAACTTGCGTGACGTAGCAGTCCGCTGTCAACCTGCCGTTAAGTGTACCAGGAGCGTCTTTTGATCAAACATTATGTCATCCCAAACCATAATGACCGGTGTGACGCTCTGTGAAATGGGCTGTCTGTGGAATCTGGTCGACCCGGAGAACCAGATTCGACAGACAGAAACGAGATTTATCCATGAGCAAAACTCGATGCCATTCGATGGTCCACGCACTATGACGGTGACACTACACCACGCGTGTAGCTGTCAATGGTGCCCCTGTGGCTTGTACCCGTGAACGTAAGTGTACTTCATGCAATCTCTTGCGTATAGTTTGTGTGGACACAGCTCCACCTGCTCCTGGAGGCAACCGGCTTCGGATGTCACGTGACGTGGAGAAAGAGTTTCTATACGCCTGTCTGTGCGCACCACTTCCTCTTCGACGTGCACGTACACTTTCCTGAATCCATCGTGGGACACACCGTTAGATGGTACTCGCGTTGTCCCAACACGAGTGGCTATTGTACACAGCGACAAACCATATTCATGGAGTTCGATAATATGGTCACGTTCCCCAGTCGGTAATTGATGGAACTGAGCTCGCCGACGTCTCAGAGGCATTTTCTATGCTTCTTCTAAAGTCTCCAATGCTCTATAGCCCTCAAATGCTGCTTATAAGAAGGGAAAGTGGCTGATTTGTATAGCCCGCATATGCGTACCACGTGATCCAACGCGTGCGCAACTTTTATCATTAGCATATCCACCTCACAACTCTCGCTCCTACAATTTGCATTTTTTCTTGGTGTTCTACTACCACCATTATAATTTAATAAAATTAAAACTGCCTCATTTAGTATCATATTTGATTGCATTTATATAGCATGAAGAAGGATAAAATGGTAGCTGTATAGTCTTTGGAAACATTACACTTTTGATTTAAATGTGTTTTGACCCAGAATCGGAAAAACTTCTCCTTAGAACGAATTCACTTCTTTTATATGCTATATTAAAAACTTAAGAAGTTTCGGTATACTGTTTAAAATATAAAAGGTCCATAATGAATTTAATTAAGAAACACTGATATAGACAATGGCAGTTGCTACAGAATTTTTTTCACTATCGTTAGGTTTTATTTTTGATGCAAATGATTGTGTACATTCATGAGGAATTTGTAACAAAGGTACACTGCGCCAAAAAAAAGGGGGGGAACAGCTCTATATCTCGCGTTCAACCGGCATTGGTTTTGGCATGTCATTTCAGAAAAAGTCCGATTTTGTGTCAAAATACCTATATTAGAACTATGCTATATGTAAATATAATGCATATCCTAAGTCGCGCTTTCGAGACGTGAAAAACGCAATTTGAATTTCATCATTCGGCCCTGTAGAACGGGAGATAATAGAACTGCCCCATCCTTTCCCCCGCACACACAGTATGCATACATAAATATATCCCTCCCCAAGCATCATTTACCAACGATACAAATGTTAACTTTTGCAAAGATTACGCTGTTGTAATCTAAAAGGTAACTGAAAAATAGTATGCGGCATAACTAGCTAACAGTTTCATTTTTATGTCCCGGTTTGGATTTTATCCAAAATGAAATACAGAATTAAAGAACCGTATATCAAAGCTGCGTACAGGCCTTGGAATATCCTCTGCGCAGACGAAGCGCATTTTCGTTTTGGACGTTGCAGTGAATACTCACACCTGCTGAATTTGGGAACCAGAAAATCCGTACCTTATATTAGATATTCCGTTGCATTCAGCAAAAGTGACGATATGGTGTGGATTTTCTGCAGCATTTATTCTCAGCCCATTTTTCTCCGAGGAGTTAAATTCTACAGGTTCAATGATGTGCTCGATCACCGGACAACGATATGCATTGCTATTAAGAGAACGTTCCAGGTCTGCGCGCGCAGACTTTATGCAAGATGCAGGCATTACATGGCATGTTACGCACGTTCTTAAATGTCATTTTACAGAAGAAAGTTTCGTCATCAGCCGGCTTTTTCGTGATATGTAGCCTCTCCGAGCCCCACACCTCAATCCATGCGAATTTTGGCTTTTGGAGCATTTGAAACGTCTAGCAAGTCGTGACAATCCAAGAATTTTATATAATCTTAAAGCCAGCATTTCACGCCCAGCAGACATGTGAGTCAACTGTGGAACATGTCATCTTGAGCTTTCAAATGGTAGCTGAAAATGATGGCCATCATGTGAAACTGTGTGTTCTGTTATGATAAAACGTGTAAAAGGGTAAAACTTTTGTAAAAGTGTGGTTAAATGTGTAATTTATCAACACAGTGCCCTCTTGTGGTGATATTTCTAAGTAATTTTTTTTTCGTTTTCTTCTTCAAGTCCGCCCACAAAATTTCACAATTTTCTGATGAATGCTTTTGCCTATAGGCAGCTTTGAAATAGGTCTCGTAAATTCTGCACTCCCTGTATCAACAGCAGAAAGAATTTTTGAGTATTATTAATCAAAGCTAAATTGCAGGAACTTTTAAATTAGACAATTGGGAAACATTTATTTTCTTGCAAAATGTGGTAACTTTCAAACTGAAATTAATCTCCATAAGAGAGTAATTCTTTAAATTGTTACTAAGCTGAAATGCTATTTCATTCGCGCAAGATTTTCTTATGCGCGTATGGGTTCGTAATGCATACGAAACCGATGATAGCTTGAAAAAATTTATTTTCCCAGAAGAATCCCTTTACAATTCTGGAACTTTCCACGAAAGTACTCGTACAGCTCTTAATGACAAGAGTACAATTAGTAGTTACCACTTTAAACTGCTAAGAACGTTAAACACAACGCAATGCAGAGCGCATCCAAAGAGAGAAATAGCACGGAAATATCTCAATACTCCAAAGTAAGCTCTGAACAAAAATCTGAGAACTGATGCTCTCTCTGGGATTATACAGTTCCCCTCGGCAGCCGAGAAACATCTTGTACCTTCTATTTCTCGAAATTACTAGAAAGCATATCAGATTAAAATTACATATAAGGGCTAGTTACGGTTACAGGTATACAGGAGCCGGACCAAAATGTCCTCAAGTCTGGTGAATTCTGGCCAAACTTGGTGAAAAAATTATTCGTCAAAAACTATCGCCAGCTTGGCGATATCTCTCCGGTTTAGAGAGATAGCCATTTATCTCAATGTTAAACAGACGTACCCCTGTAATCTTATTTTTCCGGTGGAGTTTTGTTTTTCTTGAAGCCGCTCAGGTTACATTATACAAACTGTGCCCTCCTTCCCGAGGACTGCATGCCTCAGGCAATACAGTCTGGAATAGGAAGCCGTACTTACAACTAAGGAAAATCATTCCGATACTAAAACAATAATTTCAATAAACAACATAAAAGAAATCAATAAATAAATGCATAAATTTACAAATTTATGTAAAAATAGGACCATGGTCGTATTATACTGTTTATATTATAAACATAAAGGGGAGAGACATAGTAAGGGACTAGCCTGCCGTAATGAACGGCTTTAGGCGTAGAATTTCATGACTTATGTATCGAACTATGACATCGTTCAGCTGGTTTAGGATTGTGTGGGGACCGTCCCAGGATGACGTAGTTTAGGAAAAATTGCTTTCCGTCGAATAGGATTTCATCATCACACCTTGTCACCTTCGTTGAATCGATATCCTGTAGCTCTTCTGTCGTATGGAATCTTCATCATCTTTATCACCAAGCTGATTCGTTCTCATGCAAAACTGTGCATTACTTTAAACCGTGCCTGGAGATTTTGAAAGTACTCTTCACGTGAAGAAGGCGCATGCGAAGGGTGAACAAACAACAGATCACAAGGCAGACGAAGGTCACGACCGAAATGCATGTGAGATGGAGAATAACCGGTACGCTTGTGAAAAGCATTGCGGTAGGCCAATGAGAACAGATGGAACTTTTGATCCAAGTCCTGTTGGTATCTGGAAACTATCAGCGACAGATTGTTAAAGAAGCGCGATTAAACACCTGCACAATATCGTCTGCGGATTAAAGGTGTCGTTTGGGATTTTGTCTATGCAGAGTAATTTACAGTTCTTTAATTACAGCCGAGTTAAAATTCTTTCCTTGACCGGAATGTGACTGAAGAGGCAGTTCAAAAATGGAAATCAAGTTCTGCATCATTATCTCTGCTTTAGACAGCCTTTTGATCAGGAATAGAATACGCTTCAGGCCACTTGTAAAGTAATCAATCATAACGAGGATGTGTTTTTTGCTATTAGCAGTTCGTAGCAGAGGCCACGGGATGTCGAAGGCGATGCGTTCAAAAGATGCTCCTGCATTGTAAAGCTGCAAATTCCCTCTCGTGTGTTTCTTTCATCCTTTCCGACCCGTGCAGGCACCACTTTCGCACGTCAGCCCTTGAATTACTCCAGCAGAAGCGCTCTCGAACTCTATGCAAAATCTTTATTAATCCGAAATGACTTGCTACTGGACTGATGTATAGGCCTTTAAGGAAATCCGGGATCTTGGCAGTATCAGCTGTCATCGGAACGCCTTTCCATTATCCGAGTCGAACTTCCGGTATAAGACGCCGTTTCGAATATGGAGTGAGCCTCTGAGAGCCTAATATTGTTTTCGTAAGACTATAGATCAAAATATCCTGCCAGGCAGATTTATTATTTGAAGATTCCATAAAGTCTATTACGGGTTTAATGTCGCCCTTTTCGCTGATCTTTATCGACTTCGTCACTCCATGGATTTAGGTCAGACGATGCTGAAGCTGTAGCTTGACGTGCAACCTGATTAAACAGGACGTACTTCGCTTCGACGCTGGAACAATATTGACAGCTTTCTGGGCAGGATTTTCTAGACAGGGCATCAACATTTCCGTGTGATGATCCTTTCCGATGTCGAACAGTGATCTCATATTCCTGGAGCCTCTGTATCCATCAGGCTATTTGGCCTTCAGGATTCTTGAAATTTAAGAACCAGATCAACAATGCAGGATCCGTGCGGAATAGGAATTTTCTGCTGTAGAGGTAATGGTGGAAATGTTATACGGATTTAACTGTGACGAGTCTTTTCTGGTGATACACTAATTCCTCTCCAGTTTGGATATACGCTTGCTCCAGTATGCTACGACACGTTCTTAACCATTTATTTTTTGGGACAAAACAACATCGACACTCTCGTTGCTCTCACCTGCGTCAAGAATAAATGGGTTGTCCAACTGAGGATACATCAGGATTGTCTCAGATGTTAAAGCCTTCTTCAGTTTGTTAAATGCATCCTCATATTCTTTTGTCCACAAGAACCTTTGCTTGCTTTTTGTCATTCTGTCAGCCTGTGAAGGCGTTTTGCGATGTAAGAAAAATCTTTCACAAATTTCAAATAGTAGGTATAAAGCCACAGGAAACTTCTGAGCTGATGAACATTTTAGTGGCGTCTCCAATCTTTAACTTCCGACGCTTTTTCTGGATACGTACACAAAACTTTGGCACCGATGGCATGTCCGAGGTAAGTCACTTCCTGTCCGAAAATTTACAGAGTGCAGGATTTAACTTTGTATTAACTTTCTTCAAAGGCTTTAAGGACCTTTTTTTTTACCTTGAGCCTTTCTAAGGCTTTCTAGATGCTCTTCAAAACCTTTCCCGACAGTGATAATGTCATCCAGCTGTATCAGACAGGCTTCTGAGGAGAAACCTCTCAACCCTGTCCTCCCGAGGCCTTCGAAAGTGGCCAACGCATTACATATTCTAGACGGCATCACCTTGAAATACCAGTCTTTTGACGTCAGTAAATGCCTTCTTTTCTCGCTCATCATGGTGTATCTCTAACTACCAATACCTACTGTTTAAATCAAGAGTCAAAAGCCTCTTGCTTCCAGAAAGAATGTCTAAAATATCGTCAGTTCTAGAAAGAGAGTAGCTGTATTTCTTCATGATGTCATTAGCCGGCGATAGTCGACTCAAAATCTAGTTGAAGCATTCTTCTTTTTGAGAGAGGTCCAAAGACTGGCAAAAGGTTCGATAACGTAGCTTTCTTGCATGTCCTTTAGAAGTTTTTCCACCTTTTCCTGTTTAATAATCGGTAGACGTCTGGGATGTTGCTTGGTTAGTGATGAATAACCCCCAGTATCAATTCTACGCTGTGCCAAACTTGTTCGACCTACGTCAGAAGATGTATGGAAGAAAACATGTTTGAATTCTTGAATGACAAGTTCGGTAGCATCGGTTCTCTTCATCGCTTCGTTGTGCATTCTGCGATAGCTTCTATGTTAGGCTGTCTGAAGACACACGGACTGAAGCAATAAGGGTTCGTTTAAAGCAGGTCACTGGAGTACATTTTGCAACCACTTCGCCATTCCTAATGGCTTTCATCTTATCATTTACGTTGGGAACTCTCACCGGGATGACGATCCTCGATAGGTCGACGAGTGCTGAGGCTATGATCGGTACTCCTATTGGGCTGTTACAATTCTTGGGAAATTCCATTATGTCGTACCGGGAATTTTAGGTTCAACTATGGATCTAGAAAGAAATAACTCTGTTCTTGCTGGTACTGTGATATCGTCTTCAGCTATTATTTGGTGCGCAGATTTCACTCCTTTACCTTCAGTTCCGAACAGGGTTACGTCCTCCGAGGCAGCATGCAGTTCATTATTTTTAGACTCCGATAAAAACTGTATTTCCTTAGAAAGTCTAATCCGAGTATGCAAGGATTTGTAATATCTGCCACATATGGCATGTGGTGCTAGTTAGCACATCCAAATGTGCTCTTAACGTTCAACTTTCCATCGATGCCGATATTATCATCAGACATGGTCTGGAGGGTAATGCAGAGTGGTTCAGATAAGTTTACTTTGCAGTTTTTGAGCCAGATCTGTTCGGATGATAGTAACACTGGGTCCTGTATCGATGGTCAGATTGCGAGGAACTTCATTTTTATGTCTGATGATGTAGAGTTCAATGCTGCCACCACTCATTGCAGAAATCTAAAGCGCTTTAAAATGGGATTTCTCAATATCTGGCAACCCCGCTCCGCAAGATGGCCATTAATTTGTTTCCTACCTCATTTCTGGGAAGCGCTCTTATTTTCCGTGCTTTGGGAGTATTCTGCAGTTCCTTCGAACAAAGCCTTCACCTTCCAGCACTTTAAAGTCGGCTTGTTACCATTCCTATTCCGGGTCAAAGCATTCATTTCCCTGGTTAAATCGTATACACGATCTGTCAGTTGTTCCACTGGATCCTTGTACATAAGCAGATCTGCCTGGCTGGAGGTCTCTAGGGGTTGCTTGGTGGGCTGCCTCGAAATTAATGGCGTACACTTAAGTGCTTTTAAAATCCCTGACATCCGCTGTTCTGTGTCTTAGGATCCAGGATGCTATCGATGAAGTATTCGAGGGACAGGGTTTCCCATGTTTCTGTTCGGCAGTACGAAAAAGCGAGATGGGACAGCCTTTGAACATCCCTGGCGAGTGTTTAATTGAAACGTTCTGTAGTCTTTTAAGCACTTCTCGACAAAACGCAGCTCAAACGCGCCGAATATAGCTTCAAAATATAACCTCTGGTTTTCGGGCAGCGTTTGAAGAATATCCGCTGTGTCTGCTCTCAAAGAAGTGGCGAGACGGCAGGTCTTAGTTTGAGAATCCCATCCATTTGCATCTGACGGAATAGAGAACTGAGTCTTGTACACTTGCCAGGAGGTCTTTCCATCTTAGGTGAATAGCTTTAGAGAGAGAGACGAGAAGACATGGTTAGGAATTTAGAAGCGTTAGAATTGTGTTCAGCTGTCGCTTTACATTTCTTTAAACTATCAGCTTCCTTGGCGACAACAACAGAAATTCTGTCATTAATTTATTGTTCGACAGCGGAAACTCTTCCTTGAATTTCTTCAACTTTATCTATCTGCAACTGTATCTATTCTGCTTTCTATAGTGTTGATTTTCTTTTCTATTATGGCAAGAATTTCTCTTTTCATCTCTTCTTTAAATGCAGCAAAGGCTGTCAACAGTTATTTCAACTGCTCTTCTATCGCGCTTGTCACCGGTATTCAGTCCCACTTCTGATACCAAAAATTGTTACATGCGTACGGGTTCGTAAGGGATTGAATGCGCACAGCACCGATGATAACTCGAAAAAATTTATTATATTTATTTTCATAAAAGAAACACTTTACAGTTTTAGAATATCCCACAAAAATAAAAAAAAATTGCTGCGTCATTCCTTTGAGTGACTCGCTGACGCGATCCTCGTAGGAGCAGTTAATAGGAAGTAGTCAGACTATGTTGCAACAGCTCTGACTTCGCCTGTTTAAAATTGTAGTTCCATTCTGCTGCGATGCGATATTCTAGCAAAGTGGAGATATCAAATTAATTTTTCAGATATATTTGTTTTCTAGTACAGTGTAAGTTTGAGACCACTGTTGTAAAGTATTTTCCCCAATGGCGGGCACAAGTCATCATAGACGTTGGCCACAACAAAGGCCAGAATCAGTGGTTACTTTATTATTCAGGCACCTAATAGGTGGGCCACCTTTGCCGCCTGCGAAGAGACAGACTGTTACAGCCATGCTTTCTCCGGTATTTGAACCTGGGGCCTTTGGTATCCCACTCGGCTCCCGTAACCACTATAGCGTCTGTGCGGTTCTGTTGTATAAAGTATCGTTTATGTAATATGTCTTCTTGCCTTGTAGCGAAGTGCCATAAAATTAATAGAATGAGAAAGGTAGGTATATTGTATTTCATATTTTTCCAAAGGACAATTCGCTTTTGGCGAAAAAAAATGGATACATGTGCCGAAGACAGGGTTCTGTTAATGTGAAGAACGCAAGAATTTGCAGCAAACATTTTCTATCCAGTGATTGCGAAGATGGCATGAAAAATCGCTTGCTTGGGTTGCCGCAAAAGAAATTTAAAATCCAATACTGTGTCGAGAAAAGAAAAATAATGAAGAGTACTTTTGGACAACTATACGAATTAAGTTTGTAGAAACTTCATTTTGAGGCCGATTACGAAAATGATGATAAGAATGATTTTAAAATAGAACTTACAAACGACGAAGTAAATATTGCTGAAAACAAGAATGAATTGATAATTTGTAAAAAACAAAGCTAGCTCAGCATTTTAGATAATTTATTGTCGTATAAAATGGCAAAGCAGTTTTGCATGAAAAAGACCCTTCTTCTTCCTCCTTTTGAAAAATTAAATAATTTTCTTTAGATACTGTGAGCAAAGTTGTTTTGTTAAACTTAAGATAACGATCTTGTTTTTATTTAAATGTAATGTGTATAGATGTGAGTATAAGTTAGACAATTGTTTTAAAAGTATCCATTATTATGGCAAAATATTCTTAAAATGGCTCTTATTATATCAATTCGGAAGAGAAACATGCCAATGTAAAATGTATAATAGGCCAAAAAAGCAATCTTAGATTAGATTAAATTTTGAATAAAACCATAGATTTCAAGCGCAAAAGTCAATCAAACATACACCGAAGAGCCATTACATTATCACCACCCTCCATCTATAACTATGGGCTCACCCAGGAACAAAACTACTGCGCGTGAGCGGCTGATGTTAGAGTATATAAAGCGGCTTCAGTATTTCTAGCCTGAAGAATTTTCCTACGCAATTGCTATCTATTTCATTTACCGACTATTGGAACTCTAAGTCCCAAACGAAGCACCATTTATCAGAGCCAGCACTTGGGATGGTGGCGTCCCACGTGACCTGTGCACACAGCTATTCAGATGTATTTTCATGCAATCAAGCTTTCTTGATACTATGTACATATGTATATAATCTTTATTTAACCTAGCATATTGTTTTTCAACTATTTATTCTGCACTTTATTTTATATTTTTCTTGTATTCTATCTATGTTACTTTTTGACGAATACTTCAACACCAATCAGATGTCATCTCAGAGCTCACGTGACTTTGGTCACACCCCTTTCTACATCTCAGCTTCCTGCACCGCCCAGCTCAAGCATTTCTCCACCTGCAGCGCTCTTAGTAGCATCTATATCAAGACAGCCGGAACACAGCACGTAACTACTGCGTGCTAATCGCGGCTTAAAGAGGAACTTGGAACTCTAGCCTGAAGATTACGACGGACGTACGTTTCTGACGCTCTTGGATTACGTAGATTTTTTCGTGTTCAGAATTCTGAGTTGCTCATCACTCACTACGTTGCAGATCACTTCCCAGTTAATGTGAGCGAAGCTAAACGCTATCTTAAAAGACGGGGAGTTGAAGAAAACGATTATCTATTCGATGATCTGTTTCAGATTCAGGACTTGCAAAAACGTCTCAAACGTAACGAAACAGATGGTAAAATGTTTGCTTTCTTAATACACACGGACGAACTTTATTAAAAAAATTACGAATGACAATTTCTCAGTCAAGATGTCAAAATTTCTCGACCAGAGAAATGCCACGCCAAATGATGGAGGGAGTGCTCCGAAAAGAACTACCAAACTTCCGAAGACCCAAGACAACACTTCGCTGCCGGTTTCTCCGAATCCTTTCTCCAAACTGGAAACTGAACAAGTGCAGTATAAGTTCACGTCTATTGATACTTCGCTTGGAGAGGAAACTCAAATCGAAGTTGATTCTCCTACCACTGCCGTCTGTTAAGAAAGAGAAACTGCCGCCGGTTATCTGCCTTCGTCCGGAAGTAACCTGAAGCGAACTGAAAGAACGTTTTACCCAAAACGGAGTAGATGACTTTGTTGGAACCCTTTCTCGTGAATCTATCATGATTTCCTTCAATTCTAGTGGTCAGCGAGCCCGTGCGTTTGTAATCCTTATGAAATGCGAAGTGCAGTTTAGCACTTTCCGTGCGATAGCTGAAACACCACTGAAAGTTGGGATTCATGGTCTTCCATCTGACACGTCTCCAGATGATATTAAAAATGAACTCTGCCTGAAAGATTTCTCTGTATTGAAAGTCAAACAATTCTCAAACAAAACTGCTGATCAAAAAAAGATGCTTCCTGTATTCTATGCTTCGCTGAGTCGTCCTGATGTAGAAAGGAAAATCTACACCATCAGGACACTGCAACGTCTTAGTGTGATAATTAGATACTATAGATCTGGTAAAAAACCTGATACCGTGCTGCAGATGTCAAAGGCTTGGACATGGCCAAATCTTTTGAAACAACATCCCCCGCTGTTTCAAGTGCTCGGGTAATCACCTGATTTACGCTTGCACTCTCCTCAAAGACTCTAAGTCTACCTGTGTTCGCTGCAAAATAGATCATATCTCCTCATAGAAAGGTTGCGAACTTTTTCCGACATTTCGCAGATATTCTTCTTCTCAGAAGCTTTCTAAATCTGCTCGGTACTCAAGACCCAAGTTGGCGCCGCCACCTCTTTCTCTTTCTGACTCACTCAACCCAACAAAAATGACTTCAGTATGTTGCTTTCGAACATTATGACATTGCTCGCAAATTCAAAGCCGCTAAGTCGCTAATGCAAAAACTAAAATTGGCTTTTACAATACTGGAAGTATTCTAAGGTATTTAATTTTACCTCTATTTTGTGAAATAAGACTTTAGAAACTTAAATTTCTACACCTGTGAAATACGACTCGACAGCTACAGTCACGTGTTCTGCACCTAGCTGATTGGCTGTCTCACTTCTTCCTGATTCGCCAGCTCCAGATCTTTGGCTCTGCTTCAATATCCTGCCTTGCGTTATTTTAAGCACGTTTTCAACCAACAGATGGCAGCACATTTGCTGCTTGTTTCTACCTGTGAGTTTCGCTGTTTTATTCATCTGTTTCCGAAGCAAATAGCTACATTTTTTTCTTTGAACTGTACCTCACTGGAGAAATCACATCTACGGATGTTTTCATTCTTTCTGGAATCTGGAAAGAGTAGGGATAGGAACTTCCCGCTGCATGCCAGAATAATAATAGTATCATAGTATCTGGCCTGAAGTGACCGACGGTGTTACTGGTGCATTCACTTACTTGCATCGCTCTACAGCAATTATCGCCGACAGCCGGAACAAAACTTGGAAATCCTGCAAGTTAATCAGCGGAACATGGAAATTCAACTTTTCAGACATAGGGCGAATAGCGACATAATGGGGAAAGCAGCTGATTTATCAGACTTCAATAAAGGTCAAATCGTTATTGCTCGGCGACTGAGAACATCAGTATCAGAAACGGACCTTTTAGTGGGCTGTTCACGCGCAGTTACTATGAACAGAAATCGAAAGTGGTGTATGGATACTGAAACGACAAGGCGCTAGCCAGCAGTGTGTCGTCGACAGCGCATTGATTCCAGAGGAGAGTGAAGACCGTGACCGAAAAGCTACAACAGCTGAAATTACCACCAGCTACAACAGTCACACCTAGACAATATTTCTCAACACACTGTGCAGTGTACATTGCTGCGTATGAGCCTACGCAGCCGGAGGCCGAAGCATGTCCCTGTACTAACGGCACGTCATCGCTAGCTGCTTCTGCAATGGGCCAAGAAACATCGGAATTGAGTATTAGAAGAATAGAAGAAACTTTCATGGTCCGATGAATCACGTTTTCTGGTCCACCAGATCTACGGGCGTGAGTAATACGCCGATTTCCAAACGAAACCCTGGTTTCCGGATGCACATCTGGACGGAGACAAGCTGGTGGCGGGGGTATTATGGTGTGGGCAATGTTTTCATGGAGCGCATTAGAACCCATAATCCCCACAGAACAATCCCTGATGTCTGTACGCTACGTGAACATCGTTGCAGACTAGGTGGTTCACTCATTCTTGACAACAGTATTTCCAGTGGGAGATGGTCTTTACCAACAGGATAATGTACCATGTCATAAGGGTCGAATCGTCAGGTCGTGGTTCGAGAAACATTCCAGTGAGTTTCAAATCATGTCTTGGCCTCCAAATTCACCTGACATTAATACAATAGAGCATTTGTGGTCCCACCTGGAAAACTAAATTCGTGCTGCCACGCTACCTCCTCGCAATGTGCGGGATTTGCAGGACCAGTTGGTGAGCGCTTGGTACTAGATACCTCAGACTACGTATCAGCACCTTATGGAGTCAATGCCACTCCAGGTGCTGGCAGTTTTGAGGGCTAAAGGTGGTCCTACATGTTATTAACAGGGTCACAATGTAATAGCTCTTCGGTGTAAGTTCCTCTTCTTTAGCTGCAGAAAATAAATTGACATATATATTCAAACTATGTCAATCTAAGGTTTATAAGGTATTTCTCCCGCCTTCTTGGCATGCCTTTGTGGTGTAATGATCAGCACAATCGACGCGTATTTGAGAGGTCCGAGGTTCGATTCCTGCTAGGGAATTGCTCATTTTTCATCTCTCCTGCTTCAAAGAAATCCTAATGTCTCTATAGGCTGCTTTTCTCTTTTTTCCCTAACTTTAAAGCTGTTATTACAGTTATCTTAGAAAAGTAATAAAATTCTTCCATTTAGTATGCAGACGAAGAAAACATAACGAATGTCATAGTTTTTTCATCGTGATTTAATAATAAATGCACAGGTAAAAAAACTTGCAACTTTAAAAAAAAAACGAAACTTTAGGACGTTTTACCTACTATTTTAAAATTAATAAATAAGTTTTATTAACCTTTTATATGTTATAAATGCTTAGGGTAAAAATATCTATTTTTCAAAATTATAGCTATTTTTTTCAGGCACAGTTTTTTAAGCTGTTCTTTCAAATTTAAAATGCTAAGTACTTTGCGGCGAATTGCTTCTCTGTAGTCAGTTTCAACATGACTACGTTATCACTCCTCACTTTCTGTTTCAGTGAGAAAATCACTATGAATTAACCCTTCTCTTGTAAGTCCTGCGTATAGCTCTTCTCAGTATGACAGAGCACGATAAGTAGTAACCACTTCGAACTTCTAAGAGCGTTAAACACAGCGCATCTAAAGAGCCAAGCTCTGATGGAGATGAACAATCTCAATATTCCAAAGTCGACTCTGAACTGGAAAACTGAGAACTGATGCTCTCTCCATGCTTACATAGTTTTATACCGGCTGTTGAAAAATTTTTAGTACCTTCCATTTCTCAACATTCCTGGAAGGTATATGCGCTTAATGTTATATATAATGGCCGGATACGGTTACAGTTACATATAGGAAGCAATTACCGTTATTAAATTACAGTACCAGTACAGCTATTCAGGGACTGGGCTCAAATTTTGCCAAATGATAGCAAAGTTTGACGATATTTGGAGATTTCTTCCTAAAGTTTTGGACAAACGTGGTCACCAAAATCATCACTAGCTTGGGGGATATCTCGTGAATTTACCAAAGTAGCCATTTACTCATTCTTACATAGACTTGCCTCCGTAATCTTATTTTTCCAGGGAAGTTTCGCTTCTTCAGATTTTTCATGTTACATTATACAAAATTCGTAACTATATGTTCACAGAAAGGAAGTGCTCCAGGGTATTTGGTTTATAACAAAGCACCCGAAGGCTATCTGCCTATGGGGAGAGATGCCTTCGTGGAAGAAAAGCACAAAGACCAATTATACAGCCAACTAGTTTGTCTGGGACTGAACCCTCAGCAAACTTCAATTCGGCCACTGATTGGACAAAATTTTAAGGGAACTGTCTCGTATTCACATTACACATGAGGGAAAACCACGAAAACTGTCACACAGCCAGCCCATTCGGAGAGATTTGAAACGCGGGTGGAACTACCACTATTTAGAGACTTTGCCACTTGGTCGCTGACGAATGAAGAGCTTTTGAAATTGGGCTAATGAAATGTTATATGTTGAACATATATATATTAAAGAAAATAGGTAATACGGTACTAGCAAACACGAAAAATGAATTTGGAATTAGTAAGTCGGTATGTTTTTAATTCACCATTATAGACTACTGATATTGTCAAGGAACAAGTGGGAAAGACTGGACATATAGAAAGAAGATAAGTCGAAGAAAAGAGTGCGAGCATATCTGAAATGCTCTCAAACAAACGGCACTAAGAATTTATAGGCGGGTTAAAGAGAAAGAGATAATTGCTTCATCTGAATTAAAGTATGAAATTTCTGCAAGTATATGTTTGATGACAGGGTTTCTTAAAAGGCATGCTCTTCGTAATATAAAAATTAAAGGTGAAATTGCATTTGCAGATGAAACAGCTATCAGGACTGAGTGTTCTGTGTATGTTCTTTGGAAACATGGTGAAGTACTTACAAGGGTTCTTCTTCTCAAGTCCTGAACTGGAACAGGGAGCGGAGAATACGCTATGTTCTGGTGTAACTATTGTGCTGGAGAATAACTGCACGTGAAAGGGATTTGAAATCCTCTTTTATTAAATCACTATTAATTACACACTTCCCAACTCGGGAGAGATACAGAAAGTAAAACGCCACACTTGGGCCTAACGTAACAATCAAATAAACTTAATACTAAAATTAATAGAAATTAAATCAAACTTTGCTTCGCAGAGCAATTCGCGGAGTTTGGCCTCTAACTGAAAGGGTGCGTAGTAAGATATACTAATACTAGCGCACTTCAATTTATTTCAATATGCAATCTCGTAGTAAGCACGATGGCTTATAATCTTAGCTGCTAGCTGGTCAGGCGAACGTCGAGCAGACTGACTGTGATCTGAGACCAAAGCTCTCTCACACTAAGAGGTTTCTACCTCTGGTTTAAATAGTACTTGGCTGTACTTCAAAATTAGCATAAGCTGAAAACGCGCGCTTCTTCTGACGGGAAGTTGAAACAGAGAAGAGATAGAAAGATTTAAATTAAAATAAAACTTGGTTAGTTTAACTAAAACCTTACACAGCTACTAAAGTGTCCCCGTATTAACTTGCTAAAATTGTTGAAGACGGAGGATACACTCCTGATTGTGTGTGGAATGCAGACGAATGTGGTTTCTTCTGGAAATGAATGCACACGTAGCCAAACCCCAGAAATCTGCAGAAAGTTTTAAGGTAGCTAAGGATCGTGTGGCCTTGTTATTTTGCTCCAACGCTTCATGAGGCCGTGTGTTGAAACCACTGCTGTAAATTGAGCCCTAAACTCACGTTCCGTTAATGATGAATCTTTCACAGCTTCATGTAAATAGTCTATAAATTATGCAAATGTACACGTTTCATCAGCGTTACTGTATTATTAATTATTTCTTTACCGTATTATTTTGCAATTAGTGTGTTTGTGCATTAGTTTCTTCATGATAAATCATATCTGATTAGGCATATAGTTGTTAGCTTGAGACATCGGACTTGTTCCGCCCCCCCTCTCATGTGCCTAGGATCTAACGCTGCTGTCCTCATCACCTTTCGCCAGGATTCTGACGCCATTCCACCCACCTCATTTCCAGACTTGCATTTAAGTATCTAAAACATTTTTCTCTCCTCCTGAAGTTCTCTCGTGCTAGGAAACATCGTTATGTAACACTGCAATCTCATACTCCACTTGAACCCTGTTAAGTTTATAGAGACCCTAAATGTTTGCTTGTAGTTAGCATACAACTGTCCTGCAGTTGTCAGATTCCTCCATTTCTTCGGACTTAAATCCTTTCGAACATATATGGAGTGAGTTGGAGAAAGAATAGGGAAACATGACATTTCTTCGAAAGCTCTAATAAAAGCAATTCTTGCGGAGGTATTGTATAAAATAGAACATTCTTACACCAAAAAAGTTAGTTGAATTAATGTCAAAGTGCATGAAAAGTTTAAATTTAACTAAAGGATGCCCAACAAAATATTGAATAGCCTGTTGTTTTCGTAATTTTAATACCGAATACTTGTCTGAGTTCATTTTCAGAGCTTTTTGATTTTTTTTTAAAATCCAAATTCTCTTTGAATAACATTTTTCAAAACCACTATGTTTTAAAAAAAGTGACCAATTGT
>KK115343.1:139496-150800 GCA_000611955.2 Stegodyphus mimosarum
TAATATGCTTGAAAAAAATTATTTCGCTAGTATTTAGTAACCGATATTTGTAAATAAAAATTGTTTTATGTTTTAGTGTTGTTTACATCCTCTTCTTCTGCGCTTTCTTCTTCTTATTATTTATATATGTATTAGTAAAGAAGAATTAATGTTTAAGCTCAGTTTAGGATCTGTTACAGCTACTTTTGCTGGCATTATTGTTTTTTAAAAAAATCAATTTTTAAAAATAGCATATTATATTGAAATTTTATGGTCTACGAACTAAAATTTCAGGCAAAACTAAACTTTGTATGGAATAATGTTTATATCTGCAATAACACGGAACTGAACTGGAAAATAAAAGCTTTGTATCAAAATTTTTAGAATAAATATTTCTTCTTATTAAACAGATGGCATGTTACTCTGATCCCTAAAGGGCTAAGATAAGAATTTTCTTTGCAGTTATGAGAACTGAAAGTGAAAATTCATTGTTTGCTGCTGCCCAATCAACCTCAGATCTCTTGTGAGTCATGTACCAGTAGACGCCTTTGTCTGTTCATTGACAGAAAGGGGTCGCCTTTGGTCGACTCTGGAGGTAGGAATTACTTTCTCAGTGGGTCCAACGTTCTTCAGTGAATACTCACCAGTAAACATGTCAAGAAAGAATTAAGCCCATCACAAAGTAAAGAACAAACCGTCTTCCGTTACAGGTGGTCAAGCTAATGCATTCGGAAAGCTTCATAAAAAGGAAACAATGATTCTCCTCTTGTTAGTGAAATACCTGCAAGACTTTAAATTCACTGTGAGGATGAAAGCATTCCAAACTCTAGAATGTACCTATCTGCCTCCTGCTTTCTCGATCATATAAGCATAAGTATTCATTCTGTAATGTTTCAGTTCCAAAGCAAGAATCTCTATATCTTAAATGAAAATACCCATGTAGACACCACATGGCTTCGTTGTACGGCCTATTAAATTAGAAACATTATTTGCTGCACTTCATTTAAACTCATTTCCTTTAATAATTTTAATTTAATTAACCGATCCCTCAAAGCAAGTTGAAAATGACATAAATTTCAAATTTTGAAATTAAATATGCCGGTCAATTTTTGTCGTACGAGAATCAAACTTCTTATAATTTTATTTCTTCATAACGATTATAAATATATTATAATTTATAGCAAAAAATGCAAAATTTACAAACATATAAGAATAAATAAACTGAGTTCAATGAGCAGAGTAACAGACTGGATATATATATATATATATATATATATATATATTACATACATATATTCCTGAATATAAGTATAGGAACATGGAGACCGCATTCAAAGTTAGATTTCGTTATGTGTCCAGAATTGATTTCTTAAAAAATTTGATACTGCCAACACATGAATATTTTCGTCATTTCAAACACATATGACTACGACTAACGATTGCAAAAATAAAGGCCAGGTAAGGGGTTGGGTATATATATATATATATCCCTTACAGTGTGTGTGTTTAAGGTAAAAGACTTCGTAATATTGATGGCGTAGAACGTAGAATATTGAATCTGTAATGAACAGCAAACTTGGCAGTCGAGGCATATTAAATATTTATCTTTATTTCAATTGACACTTGCAGCGACAATTCACTTCACACTCTAATTGTGCCTATTCAAGAACATTTACATTTTTGATGCCGTTAAAATAGGAAGAGAGCAACCAGGCAGCGTCTTAACGGGAACAGAGGTAGAAGTAAAAGTGCGCACTTATCCACTAAGAAAAAGTTTCACTTCTCGAAATTTTGAATTCAAGTTCCGAATTAGTTAAGTTTCAGTTCAGTTTAGGTTCCGCATCAGTTACATTGTAGGGATTTATAATTATTTTCACTAACCAATTAAGTTTAAGGTTACACTTTCCTATAAGCCTTCATTCCCGTAATTGTCAATGCCAGAATATTTAAATTTGGTAGCGCGCGTGAAGGAATGCAAATTCTACCTTTAAGAGAAAAGGTTTAAATACTGAGTTCTAGAAGAAAGTGAAAAGAGAGTGTGGGCAAGCACTGTACCTTTGTTGCGTGAACTTCTGATTCTGCATTTATTGCTGGTTAAAGTGACGTAACAGCTATTACTTTGCTGCCGTGAGACATCGACGCGGTTTTGGGTAACAGTATTATCTGAGCCCTGGTAAAAAGAACTCTACTGTTTGTTGATATCTTTGAATTTTTAGTTTAGCTCTTATTAGTTGAGTTACCGCCCAAGCGAGGCTTAGTTTGTTAGCGTCAAGTTGACGCACTGGGAGTTTAAAGAGCTTTAATAAAGGGTTCTTTTAACTCTTACCCTGCCTGGTTTCTGCACTTACTTCAGCTGTCACTCCAAAAGTTTAACAAGGAAATATCACAACGTCATCAGCATTATTAAGTCATATGTATGGATCCATCTAGAAATGACGCAGTCAAGAGGAATTTTGATGCACTGCAGATTCTAGGAAGGGGCATAAAAAATCTAAATAAGAAATTTAAAGAGTTATTGCTAATTAAGTTAGTAATTTATTAGAGATTTGTTATCTTATTTGATATTTTACATATACGCCCTTCAAGAAAAAAAAAAGGCTTGGGGAGAGAAAAGCCTTTTTAGCAGAAGGTTAGAGCAAAGACATTTTATATAATATATGCAGTTTATACCGGAAAGCAAATGAAGGGCTTCAAGGGCATAGTCTTGATGTTTCACTATACCCTATCATTTGGTTCATAATCTTTCTCATATCTAGATATTTAAAAACGTATAAAAATATAATTCCAAAATCAGATTGTATAAAAACATATAAAGATGCAATTCAGAAATATGAAAGCAAAAAGGAAAAGTTCAAACTGAAAGTATCTAAAGTTCTTCAAAAGATAAAAAAGTGCTTATATTCAAGATGTTCTTTATTTTAAAGATGTATAAAGTTCTTGAAAAGATATCTTGATATCATCTGAAAAATTTTCACATAGTTTCAAGAAAAATTTCACAATCTTTTGTAAATTTCAGTATTATTATCAATATAAAATTGCTTCCAAAATTTAGTTATGAAATTGCATTACATTTAGTAGTACTTATTCAGAATAAAACAAAAATAGAGTTTCATATCGTAAAGCAATGGAATAATTAATATACATAATAATAAAATCCAATAATACTAATAAACGCCATCAATATTTCCGTGTATCTGTGCAATCAGTTTTTCCTACATCATCGTTACTTCAAAGTCTACTCTCTTCATTTCAATAAGTGTATTGCTTCGTTTCATATATATTGGTATTGCTGACTGTGTTTGGTACTGCCGATTGCAATAAAAAATGGGAGGTGCACAACTAGCAGTCCCAAATACAAAATTTCAACATTCTACGGCTAATCGTTCTTGATTTAAGCGAGATTATATACATACGTACAGAGGTTATGAAAAAGATCATTTTTGAGTCAAGTTTTAAATTTCTTTTACTATCCGTTTCGAAAAAAAGATCTTTTTTTCTGCCCATACGTACAGACGTACCTTCCAAAGGGATTCGGGAACGGTCAAAATGTACACTTCCGTTGAAATAGTATACGTGAAATTGTTGACGATTAAGAATGATTCCTTTATTTCGCACAAGGAAGTGAAAATGCATTATTACAAATAAGGAGCGGAGATCTGATCATCTTATCTTGAGACTAAAATTTATGTCTAGGAATTAAAATTTCAAGCAAAATCTAAATTTGTACGGAACAATGCTTGTTTGCACAATAATACAGAACTGAACTAGAAAATATATGCAGAAGTTAAATATTTGTTATTTATGTACTATTTCATACTGCTTTTATAGGATGAAATTGTATTACTCTTTTTAATCGCATCACTTTGAACTATTTCAGATATTCTACATCCCTTTCCTTAGCCTTCTAGTATGCTCTTCTAGTGCATCATATCAATAATCGAACATGCTCTTCTAGTGTGTCTTATCAATAATCCAATGCAGTTCTAATTATAAGTATGAAAGCGTTTTAATTACCCTGGAAGTATGGCCACCATTAGTACTTTCGCACTAGATCTAGATCCCCTTATATATATTTAGTGTTCTAGTGCATTTATAATTAGATCTAGTACTTTTGCTCTAAGTAATATTACCCAATTAACATGACATAATTAATTATATAAATTTATACCTAACTGAGTCCAATAGAAGGTCCACCGAAGATTTCCTTGGGAGAAAACAAGCGAAATATTAGCATTTTAGAATGTTGGAATGAAAGTTTGAGTTAAAAATTTAATTTTTAATAACATAGACTTTAAACTTAGTTTCCTGCGGGTCTTTTTAGATCAATTTTCATTACTATAATACAACAGACATTTTGTAGGAGTTTGGAGGAGGAAAGTATCTGCTGAAAGGCACAGCAAAACCTGGGTTGTGCTATTGAGTGTTTGTTGATGATATTTATTATGTTAAGAATATATCAAACTACAAAATAAAATATAAATTCAAAGTCGTTTATTTTAATCCAAAAAGTTGTGCCTCATGTTGAACTTTTTACTTAAAATTATTGTAATTCATAATTTCATACATAATCCACCTAAATTTTCCCCTACTCTCCATCGCATGAATTCAACAACTTGAATTTTTTCCCATGCCGTATATAAGGGTTATTATAGTATTAAATTAAATTTAGGCTTAAAAAAATTGATTAAAATCTCGATGAAGGGCGGAATGATCTCCTTCGATTTTTTGATTCATCATTAACTAATTCAGAACAAAACCAGTGTACAGAAGGAAATTATTCTAGAATTTGTATTTCGGTGTTAATTTTAATAGTTTTAATTTAATTTTTTATTCTTTCATTTTTTGTTACTGAAACTGAAAAATATTGTGGCGCTTCGTTGACATATCCTTGACAAATTTCGATTAAGCGATTAATGTTATGAGAACCAGAGGCAGAAATTTTTGTGTTTTGGTAGTTTTCTAATGAAGATCTTAAAACTCGCATTTAGTAAACAGTACTTTTAATTTTTTTGTTTTTCTGTTTATGTGTTTACTTTTTATCGTGTTTTATCTATTAATCTTGTTTAGAAATAGCTATAATCTCAAGTAAATGATAAAAGAGCCTTTATGTGATTGTTGAAATAAAAATATGAGACTACATCCGTTTGCTATATTGGAAAAATCAAAAATCCACCAGGAAGGTATAAAATACTTTCGGCACAAAAATAAGAAGCGTGACAAGGTATGTAAGTTACATCTGCATGAAAAAGAGTATTTTTCTAAATACTGAAGATTACTACTAAACACTACTCACTAAATACTAAAGAAGGTTATTTTACTTAATACTATAAAATATTTTACTGAGTAGTAGAGTATTATACCAAATACTAGAAGAGATATTGAGCTATATAATATAAATCGTTCTTTTTTTTATTTTGATTTGTATTACAAAACGTGTCGTGATTAATGCTAAATTATATACAAAACACCGATCTTCAATATCTTAACGACGTAAACGTGTAGGGTTTCCTTTACTTTGCATAAGAAATTTATTTTAAGTTTGATATCTTTCCTGAACCCCTCAACTTCCCCTCGCACTTTCTCGCCAGGATCTAAATTTAGAGTGGAGTGAAGTTATAAGGTATATCTCCCACATTCTTAGCATGCCTTCGTGGTGTAATGGTCAGCACACTGAGCCGGTATTTCAGAGGTCCGCGGTTCGATCCCCGGCGAAGGCAGTGCATATTTTTCATCGTTCCTGCTTCCAAAAAACCTTAATGTCTCTACAAAGTGAATATTTAAACGGGTGAAATCTCTGAGTCAATTCAAAGCGCGTTTCCGTTAGCCAGCGCACGTTTCGTTGCTATCTCGTTGACAGGCTAGTAAGCCTCTTGGCCATTTCAGATTATCCGCATGCCTGTTAGGTTTTTGTGAGTTAACCTGTTAGGCATAATTTAACATGCTAATCCAGCACTATTCTATTTTAGATTTAAATTGATTTATATTCTACGTTTAAGTTTCACCGCTAGTTGACGGTGTTTTTGTAAAGCACAAACATCGTGCCTTTCTGTTCTCATTCTGAATTAATAAAGAGTTATTTTTCACCCTTCTTCTGTGCTGATAATTTATTCTCGCCTGTGCGAGAATTCGCCAGGTTCATTGTAAGATCTAATTCAATTTATGTGGAATGCTAGAGACAAATCTTACAAATTGAGCAATGTATTATAATATACGTGCGTTCTATTTTATTTCCACTAAATGGAAATCTAGAAAACTTCAGAATAATATTTAGTAATTTCTAAAATAATGGCAAAACATATGCTTCACTAGATTATTTAATATAGCATATATTTTTACAAAATTTCATAAATTTATATAAAATTTCACTTTAGCTGACTGTTAAAATAACGTTCAGCAGCAGTTTGCTGTACTTTTTTTCCTCCATGCATTTTCATAATCAAGAATGGCAGATAATTCCTATAGCATTAAATTTTAGGGAATTTGGATTATTTTTTTGATACAATATTTTGCAGATCCTTGAAGGGTCTGCCCAAAGAACTTCATCCCACCTATTTTGTACATGGGTTGCGTTAGAAAACTGATAGTACTTTTTTTTTCTTTCTCTCTCTCCGCCCCACCCGATTTTTAAGTTCATTCCTCTTCAATACACTTTTCATTTGCGTCAAACTTGTGTTCTACATCTGCATAATGGTTTACAAATTTTCATAGCCTGCCTTTTGTGGGACTGTTATTAACAGCAGGTGGGAAGCGTGCATAAAACAAATTGTGAAAATAGAATATACGCTAAATTAGTGATTTTCAACCTGTGGGCGCGAGTACACTAGAGGGGGCGCGCGAGAATATTCAAGAGAAAATATTATTTAAAAAAATAGATTAACTGACTGAAAGCCCACATACACATAGAAAACAAAATACATTTCGACATATTTAATAATTAACTTATTAAAGTTGTGAGGTTTTATTTGTTTAATCCAATATTCAATCTTAGAACCCCACAAACACTAACAAGCGAATAATCCCTTAAGTGTGTGAATAAACATGTAAGACTTACGAAGGATTAATTATCCTTTATGTCTCAGAATATTTACAATCCGTTCCTAACTCGGAAAGTACACAAAGCCTCCACTTGGTCTTGAACTTAAATAATTATGAAACTAAACTAAACTAAAGCTAACTGAAAGGTATAGCCGAAGCTATCAGGATTCTAAGTAGTTGGCCCCTAAATATTAATTAAATCGGTGAAGCCAAGCAAGGGCCTGAAGTATGGTCGAGCGTAGTATCCAAGAGAGAACATAGCCAAAAGGCAAACGCACGCTAGTCAGGGAATCAGACTCTCTCTCTGGAAGTCGGTGAAATATCGACTTGAATAGTACTCTTACTCATTTGCATTCACTGCGTTTCTGAAATTACATTCTGGTAGGAAATTGTAAGCTGAAATTAGAATTGACAGAACAGGTGTATAACTCAACTGTTAATAAAATTAGGATAAATCTTACAAAGTAAAACAACTTCTATATCAAAACTTACTTAATCAAAACATACCAAATTAAAAACAAATTTAATAATTATTAGTGACTTCCTTGCGCCTTTCTTGCAGAGCAAAGTTTTTCGAAAGAAGGCTTAATATTAGAAATAGCCGCTCTCAGTTCTGTTTCTATATTTAGCTGAGATCTATACTTTGTCTTCAAAGAAGCCACAGCAGAAAATCCAGTTTCACAATGGTAATAGAATGCCAAATGCCCTTGTTTTTAGTGCAGAAAAATAATCCTCTACTCCTGACCAAAATTCAAATACTGATTTATTACTAAGTTGTCTTTTGGTTTCGCCACATGTCATGAAGTCTATGAATTTTTCTTCCTCGTCCTTCTTTCTTTCTCCTTCGGGAATGAAATCCTACTCGTAACTTGCTAACTGTTTGTCGCCAGCAAGAAAATACTTTTGAAAATTCTTTGCTAGCATGGCTAAATGATTTTCAATGGTTACAAAAACAACTTTTACATGCTCTTCTTCAACCTTGTAAGTTTTAGTACAATCATTCACATTTGCAAACATTGTTAGGTTGTTTTTGCTTTAAATTTCTGCTCCACAATTCCAATTTTCTACAAAAAGCATTAACTTTATCACTCGTATCCAATATATGTGTATTTGCTGCTTGGAGTTGAAGATTCAAGTTATTTAATTTCTCGAATATGCCGACCAAGTAGCTCAGTTTCATCACAAATAAACCATCGCGAAAATTCTCGACTTCCGGTCTGTTTTCTTCTTCTAGGAAAATGGCGATTTCTTCTTGTTAATTCATAAACACGTTGCAAAAATTTCCCACGTAATAACCATCTGTACTCGCAAATAAAATAATAACGCTGAATGTATTGCACCCATGTCTTTACAAAGTGGAGAAAAGATTCTTGATTTCAGAGGTCTCATTTTGATATAATGTACTACGGTTACAACCGTAGTTAACACAATATTCAGACCAGAACTCATTTCTTTGGAAGCCAAAGCTTCTCCGTGGATCATGCAATGTATCCAAACGCGCTGAGACGATTTTTGTTTTACAAGTGCTTGGATAATTTGGAATCTTCCAGACATTGAACGAGCACCATCGGTGAGTATTCCGACGCAATTTTTTCATTCTATGTTTGCCTCGTTCATAAAATCATTTAAAATAGCAAATAATGCGAGCGCTGTTACTTTGAGTTGATAATTGATAATTGAAACTTGCGTTATCGAACATTTTCCTTCTTCCTGTGAGAAAACATTTTTTCTGCGCATGCTCGAGACGGCTTCCACAAACCTTTTTTCTCTTTTCTTTAGTCATGCTTCTGTTTTATTTCTTTTATTATTCCAAAAAAAGTATTCCCAGTTCCTAAATTTAGCTCACCCCGTCTAGGTTAACTTTCATTAACGAATTTTTTTACTTTCATACTCTTTTAACATGTTTGGCTTTCATTTCAATTATTATACAGTCAAATACCAAAAATCCGTCGACCTGAAATCCGGCAACTCCTGAAATCCGCACTGCCTCTCAAAATATAAACATTGAATTTATAGGTTCCAGAAACCGCAGAATGGAGATTGAAATACCGAAGAAAAAACATTTATCCAATAATGGCGTCATAATTACCGAATAATAATGATTCTGTGTTAGTGGCAGAAAAAAGATCTTAGCCCAGAAGAGTTTTTAGTATGGATGATGTGTTCAGATGAGCCAACAGTGGCATATCAGATAATCGATAATGAAATCATTCGCTCTGTTTTGAAGTCGCCACAGCAAGAAAACGATTCCGACACCGACACAGATAATGAATTTGATAGGAGTGAGAAAATATATTTTAATGAGGGTTTGGAACATGGTGAAAAATACCTAAAACATTTAGAACAACAGAGCTGTATCACAGAGCAAGAGATTATGACCCTGTAGAATTCACACACACACACAAAAAAAAAAACCTTACTCTGGAGTACCTTAAGTTTTAAAACAAACCTCTATCAGAAAACTGTTTGAAACAAGTAAAAAAAAAAAGAAATGTTTTATGCTTTACTAGTATTCCTTTATTTTACACGTCTCTATTGTATATGTCCTTAATGCTTTAAAATATTCCTGCAATCACTAATATAAATGAATAATAAGGAATAATATAATAAATATATATATATATAATAATTTAAGGCATATAATGTAATAATGTATATTATTGTACATAATAATTTAAGTAAATGTATCTAATATGCCTTATTTACTTTGCACTTTTAGTCTGAATATTATGATTTGACTTTTCAGTCCTGAAATACGCAAAATCCTAAAATCCGCACAACCTCTGGTCCCAAACATTGCGGATTTCTGGACTTCTACTATATTTAAATTTTGCCCACGTCCACTCGCTTCATCTGTTCGCCGCCCCCTTGGCAAAATGCCAGATGTGATTTCTCGCCAACGTTGGCTCGCTTTTACTCTTGTTTTGGCAGTTAGTTAAAAATAATTTAAAAACAGAAATCAAAATACTCAATATATATTATAGTTGTGTACCTTTTATTGTATGCGGGGGGCGCGATGAAAATTATGATTGAAGACTGGGCCGCGAATAATGAAAGGTTGAGAAACGCTGCGCTAAATGAATAAACGAACAATGTTCTCGATATCCTTCGACCGTGTCAAATACAACCTTGGCTGGCATTCTGCCAAAACTCATAGACTCGTTCAAAATGGAATTTGGATTATTTTTTTGATACAATATTTTGTGCATTCCCGAAGAGTCTGCCTAAAGAACTTTATCCCACCTATTTTGTACGTGGGTTGCGTTAGAAAACTGATAGTACTGTTTTTCTTTTTTTTTTTTTCAGGTACCTTATTTTTAATGCCTATGTAAGATTTTTATTGAAACTGATTTTAGACCTAGTACTTTTTAGTAAATTTAATTATACGAAAATATTTTTGATTAACAACGTCCATTAACAGCCGACTGAACCAGACCGTTGAAATTTAGTAATTCAACTTGAGCTCAAATCATATCGAATTATCTGGTTGCATAGGCTTTCATCATTTTGCTCATATGTAACATAAATAGTGTTCATGGAAGTCCTGTATGAAGGCTTTCCTATAAAACAACATAAAAACAAATATATTTTATATATCGGTGTTATTTTGCCATTTACCAAGATTCCAAACGGTGAAAAATTTTTATTAGGAAAGTTTTTTCTTTACAATCTGAAAAATCAATCAACAATTTTTTTTAATTACACGCGCTTCAGCTAATTTAAAAAAAAAATCATAATTAATTTTAATTGATATTCTTCTTTTCCCCGGAATCAATTCTGCTCCCCCCCAAGCCAATCTAAAATTCAGGGTTTAGAAGACTCTTCTGTTTAGAAAGAGTTTCACGTTTTTTTGGAACAGCTTTATATTTACCTTTCTGAGACCGTGCGTCCAAATAATTGACATTTCAATAATTGACGTCTTGTTGTATAAGTATATGAAGCTTCACTCTTTAAAAAATACTTATAGATAGCCATCTTAGACTGTAAAGCAGAATGATGAGCACTACAACTTAATGCCAAAGATCATTAATGCACTAGTAAGCTACGCTCTAAGCACTTCATTTCAAGATGGGGTGATGTGGTATGTCTTAAATTTTAAAATCAACCAATCGCTAGAGCATTTCGATACAGGGCAATGTAGCGTATACGAAATCTTAGACTTAGCTTTCGATTCCTAGCTTCATTTAATGTGCAATGAGTTTAATTTAATGGTGAAACGTACGTTTTTCATTTTTCCATTTCTATTTTTTCTGAACTGCTTAGTAATAAAAACTGATATATTTGTGAATT
>KK115345.1:0-26157 GCA_000611955.2 Stegodyphus mimosarum
GAGATGGTGAGAAGTAGGAAGCTGTTTGGAAGCAGAAAATTTGATAGCTTATGAATGAGGCCTTCATGCCATACACGATTGAAAGCTTTTTCAAAATCGAGGAAGCATGAAGCAACCCCATTCTTTTTAGTAAATGCCAGAGCAATGCTTTCAACCAAGTTTAAAATTTGGTGTGTAGTACTATGCCCTTTTCGAAATCCAAACTGTAGGCTGTCAATTAGATCGAATTTTTCTAGAAGTTCAGTCAATCTTGCCGATAAAATTCTCTCAAACACTTTTCCCATTACAGGCAACAGGCTGATGGGTCTATAGCTGGAAGCAAGTTTTGGTAATAGTAATCAAGTTATAAAAGGCGCCAGACGCCAGCACACAAAGTGATCGTGGAAAAGTGGCATGCAGTAAAGGTATTTGAGATTCCATCATAACTTAATTCCTCCACCAGGAATCAGGGTAGTAAGTAAGCAATGGCATATCTTAATTTTGATGTCTAGTCTAGTCTGCATATCTATCGCCGGGATACCACATAAGATGCGGTGTATCCGGCTCACTGAAGTTTGCAACAAATTGCTCCTAATGTATTTTTCCTGACAAGTAAGCAAGATAACTGAAGCAAGAGAGAAGAAAGATGAGAGTAGAGAAAAGAACAGGGGTGCCAGACACCGCAATGCAAGGAACCAAGACCAACAATGGAGAGGATATCCTGACAAGTCATAATTCATGAGCAAGTGCTATGAGTACATAGCAAAATACAATAAATCAAAATATAAGGAATACATAAACAATAATAATGAATAACAAATAAGAGTACATGAAACACTGCAAATTCAATAAATTTAAGAACATACAGTAATAGATGAAGTTAATATTTACATATATACACTGCAGCAATAACTGCAAAGTTCAATTATTATGTCGGGAAGTTTAGGTCTCTAGTCAAATGTGCCGCAAGAGGTCTTAGGTTGTAGTCTTCTTCAAGGGCTACGTAGTCAAAAACTGAGAATTTATTTAAGTGTTCACATCTTAGTGCCTTTTTAAAGAAATTTCTATTTAGTCTGTGTAAATATTCATTCAGGTATTCAATCCTGAGATCCTTATGCAAAGTTTCATTCTTGACATAGAAATGAGCGTTCGTAATAAGTCGCAAGGCCTTGTTTTGCAGTATTTGTAATTTTTCTATATCCTTCCTAATATAGGTGGCCCAAGCTGGAGAGGCATAAGTCAGGATTGGTCTAATGATTGCGATATAAATGTGCCTTTTCTTGGCAAGTTCTAAATTTGATTTAGAGCCGATTAGTGGTACCAGACTAGTTAAGGCAGCGATTGCTTTCCCTTTCACACTGTTAACATGTTGTTTCCATGTGAGTTTCTCATTTATGATAACTCCTAAGTAGGTTGCATGCTTCACGACGGGTACCACTGTACCAAAAAGAATCAATCTCTCCGTGATTGGCTTCCTAGTTCGTGTTCGTCTAACGATGAGAAGCTTGGACTTTGCCGCGTTAATGGATATTCTCCATTTTTCACACCATTTTTCTATTGCAGGCATGAGTAGCTGTAATTTTTTCACTGCATAGTCAGGACTTATAGATCTAGTTGCTATAGCGGTGTCATCCGCATAACATCCGAGGTAATGGTTCGTAGTAATTCCGTCTTTTGGGAAATCAGCCACATATATGATATAGAGAAGCGGGCCTAAGATAGAACCCTGGGGGACCCCAGCGCCCAGCCTTTGATGTCCTGAAGTGTCGCTGCCTACGGAAACATAGAAGGTTCTTTCTCTGATAAATGAGTAGATGAGATGCACCAACTCTCTACTGAAGTTGAAATTTATTAGTTTATAAATAAGCCCCTCATGCCAGACGCGGTCGAATGCTTTCGCCACGTCCAGCATGAGTAAGGCGACAATCTGTTTGGTGTGCAGCGCCTCACCTAGATATTCTGTGAGACGGACTAACTGCTCAGTTGTAGACAGTCCTGCTCTAAAACCGAATTGTTCCGATGGCAAGATATCCAAATATGGTTGCATTCTTTTTAATATTATCCGTTCGAGAATTTTTCCAAGGCCTGGAAGTAAGCTAATCGGCCTAAAACCTTCTGCCCGCGTACAGTCCTTTCCCGGTTTCGGGAGCAGAATCACTTTTTGTTTTTTTCCAAACATATGGGAAATATGACAAGTCCAGACATCTATTTAAAATTTTTACATATCTCAGAAGTACACAGTCCAGTAGATATTTGATTGTGAGATTTGTGATCTCATCAAAGCCAGGTGCTTTGAGCACGCGCAGACGTTTTACGATATCCTTAATTTCCTGTAAATTAGTATGCTCTATCCTGTTAGGAGCAGGTTGTTCTATCATCCAGTTTTGCACACAGTGTCGGACTTCATATACAAAATTTATGTCACAAGGATCTTCGTGGGGTGTAAATTGATGAGATAAATGTTCCGCTAAGACTTCTGCCTTATCCTTGTCCGTAAGTGCTATGACTTGATTCGAATAAATTGGTTTGTTTACCGTCCGTTTCGACTGAAGTCTTCTTGCAAAGGACCAGAAGCCGTCTCTAGTATTATTAAAGGCAAGTATTTTATCCTCCCATAATTCTTGTTTGTAATTCATAATGCCTGTTTTAATTTCCCTATTGAGTTTATTTAAATTGATTTTGAGCCTGGGATCCCAGGTTCGATTCCACCGTTTTCTCATCCGGTTTCTTTCTTTGATCTTTTCCCTTATGAATTTTGGGAGTAAGCCTGCATATTGCTGCGCTGGAACTTGTTTAGTTGCATTTTTATATGCATCTTTAATATCATTAGTTAGCTTATGGACTTCCATTTCGATGGCATTCGTGTCATGTAAGTTTATTTCTGATGGTTCAGATTCCGATAGAAGATAATCAAAAATTTCCCAGTCCGTCTGTTTCTTCATTTTATTATTTAATATTTGTGACGTGCCCAAAGTAATTACTACAGGTACATGGTCTGATGTCAGATCTTGCAGAACTTCTAAACACATTGGGATGTCTGTGGTTGATAGGACTATATCTAAAATGTCACCCCTGCCTGGGTTACTAGGGAGAAATGTATAGTCCGTCGGAGCATAAAAATATACAGGATGATTTAATATGTATTTTAAAAGAGCTGCTCCATTTCTATTAGAAAATCTACACCCCCACTCTCTGCTTTTAGCATTTAAGTCACCTGCAAGAATGGTGGGTTTGTCCAGAGGTAGAAGTTCTTCTATGATTTTCTCTTTGATGTATCTGTGTGGCGGATTATACAAGGCCGTAAAGTACGTAATTCCATAATCTGGTAATAGAACTGAGACTGTAACGGCTTCATGTCCATTCTGCCGATCTTCCTTAATTATGCACGATTGAAGTGAACTCTTTACTAAAATGGCCAATCCTCAGCCTCTGTGTGTGAGCCTGTCACAGCGGTAACTTTTATAGTTTGATACATTAATTCTATTACTTGTAGTGGCATGCGTCTCCGTCAGGAGTGCTATATTGATAGCCTGAGCATGTAGAAAATATTCAAGTTCATTAATTTTATTAAAAATGCTATGGGCATTCCACGTCACTAACTTTATTTAAGCTCTCGTATTAATTCGAGGGCCCATTATTTGATGTAGTGTTTGTCTTGGTTTCCAGACTAATTTTTGTTATTTCTCTCATTTGGAATCCAGCTGTTTTTATAACAGCGACCAACTCTGCCAGGTCAGAAAAGACCTTTTTCGCTTCAGTAAGCGTGTCAGAGTACAAGCCCGATGATAAAGCCTGCGCATAACTCTTATTTTCAATTACTCGATTCGAGTAATTTTTATTGCTCTCAGTTTTCTTCTTTGGATACTTCTCGCATCCTTTAAAACTACTAGTGTGTTCCAACCCACAGTTTGCGCAGCAAAGTGGAACATTATCGTTGTTTTTATTTGGGCAGTCTCTGGACTGTTTCTCACAACATCTGACACAGCGTGGTCTATAGTTACAACCCGATTGGGTATGGTTGAACCCCTGGCAGCGAAAACACTGCAGGGGTCCTTGGCGTCCTAAATATTCCCTTATAGATACTTTCATTCCACAGAGAAATCGTTCTAAATATATGCCCTTTGATTTTTCAGACTTAGGGAGTGTCACTAAGAAAAGTGGGAGCTGAGTCACCTCACCTTGTCTGCGTCTAGTCATTTGTTTTATGTCTTCTATATACTATTCTAAATTTAATAATTCCTCTTTGATGTATTCTAATTCTGTATCTTCGGTTAATCCCCTAATAACAAACTTCAATTTTCTGTCTTGAGGGAGGGAGTAAGAATGGTGCGCAATATCAAGCTCTTTTAGTAATTTGACTATGCCTCCATAACTTTCTGCAGAATCTGCAAAAATCTTTACTTTATTTTCATAAAACTGTCCATAGTTTCCTAATTTTCGTTCCTTCATAAATTTTTGGATATCACTCCATTTAATTTTGTTACGAAGTATTGTAATTGGCGGTATTTTGTTAGATTTATTATCCTGATTTGCGTTTTCCGATTTTTCAACATGTTGTGATACATTATTTTCAACCTCATTTGTATCCATATTAATGTTGTTTTCATCCTGTACAGCGGGATTTACCCCAGATGTACTTGCATTTGAAGTATCAGTTTGTTGCATATTGGCAACAGGAGAAATCTGCGTTTGATTGCTAAGTTTAATTTTCTTAGCAAAATTTCGATAATTTTTGTGCCTGTTTGATCGCCTCGCCTACGCGGCAAGTCATCTTCTGAACGATGATCCTGATCAAGTGTTAATTCATTCTGTTAGTCGGATTGTAAATTTATCGGGCTTCTTGTCCGTTCATTATCGCTAACCTCATTACGAGACTTACTAACATTTTTCTTGTTCTTACTATTTTAATCAGCCTTCGCAAAAAATACAAAAGCTTTTCCTCAGTATTAGTGAGCGATCCATTTTTCTCCTGCAAAACCTCCAACTCACTAATTTGCAGATTAACAGCTTCAATAATCCTTTCCATCGCGCAACAGAAAAATAAGAAAATCCAGTCCGACGCAAAAAAGTAACCGGCGCCCTGGAACCAGACACGAACGAAGCCAGTCTGGCAGACATGAGCCGGCGGGAGCTCACAAGGCCCCTGACAAGCACCTAACAGCGCAAGCTTTGGGGTAACTATGCGAGCTACACGACCCAAGCAAAAATACTACGCGCGCAAAACTAACGCAACGTTATTTCACAAACAAAAGTATGCGGAAAAAGCTTTAAAAATTATAAATAATACAGCTAAACAGCTAAATTAATCCACCAATCAGGCATAAATGGCATAACAACGTGGTTCCTATGATGCAATTGATTTAAAAAGTCCGTAAAATTTACTTAAATATATATAGTAATACAAAAAATTAAGCGACTGCTACAAGGCAATTAATAATTACTTTACCTGAGCATGCGTTGAAAAATGCAGTGCAACGAAGAAATAAGCATTAAAAAATGCTGCTATCAATAATCATCAATCGTAGAGACAGGAATTCCACACACTTTATACAGAAAAGAATGTTACTGAACTGAATTTTGATGTTGCGTTGAGCATATCCTAAATCATACAGGAAATCTGCGGCAAAGAACCTCTATGTAAAGAAGGAAAGGCTCCGTAGACGTAATGTAAACCACTTTGTCTGCAACGCCGCTACAAAGAAAAGGGAACATTCGCCATGGGATTTGGCGACGGAATCTGTTGGCGAGAATTTCCCCTCTGTGATATGCCGGTTTAGTCCCTAGCCGACATTTTCCCCCTCCGCGACGTGTATAGGAAATTGAGAAACACGGGTTAAGATGAATCGTTCTTTGACTTGTCGCGATAATTTAAACTCGGAAATGATGAAATATTAGGTGAAGTTCCACTTTCACTGGCTGTTGAACTTCCATTGTCCATATCGCTACTTGAAACCAAAGAACCTATTCTTTGTTTAAACTCTCGCTAAACGTAACGGTCGAACCTGTCCAAACCAATTTCGACATTCAGCTTCGAGCTTTGGCACTTTTTGGCGACAGATATTTCACGCATGCGCAGTTGCTTCCCTTTTTGTTGGAAGGGAGTCACTTCAGCTTCTGCGAAGTTTTCCTTCGTAACAGTACATATTCTTTGATCTGCGGATCTCTTGTGACTGACTAACTCATAATCACGTGACTAGCAAAACCAATCTTCGCAGCGGCTATCTTAGTTTCTGATTGGTTCTCAGCAAACCTCGTAAAAGTAATAAAAAATGCTATGTAATAAACTAATAATTGTATCTATAATACTATGTAATTGTGAGTTTCACTAACCTCTCTATTTCCTTACTAACTTTTTCTATTCTCTACTATGTGTCGTTAGGTGTATTTAATTTTTAAAATTATTCTTAGTGTTATTATGTTTCTGTCAGATACCTTTCTTCTGTTTACTATTGCAATCTTTCGATAAGGGGTAGGGCCTGCGGCCCAGGCACCCTGGTGTCTCAAGCACCGTTCGACTCCCCCATCTATAATACTATTTGGGAGGGTAAGGTAATTTTTAACTTTGAAAGGATATGATGCTTGCTTGATCGCATTTTGTATGTGATAAGTTAGCGATATACGTCTTCTTCAATGTCTCCACAGTGAGTGTAGTCATTCCAGTTACGAAGTTCAGTATTTCTAAGAATGTTATTAAAAATATTCTAGTTGATCTTGGTGGCGAATTTAGGCAGTGGCGGGTAAAACCCGTAAAAATCAAAATTTGCAGGAAAATGGTCCGATGAAAGGTCCTGAACTACTTCCAAGGAAGGGATGTGAGGAATGTTTTTTAAAAGCACTATATCTAGAACTTCCCCGTTTCCGTTGAAATGCATGCGAGTAGGAGTGGTGGGTGCAGCAATTTTTAGATCATTTTTAATTAAATAATTTTTGAGTGTGATGCCATTAGTATTAGTGCGTCTACAATTCCAAACTGGGTTTTTTGCATTGATATCTCCAGCAATAATGGTAGGGTATCCAGTAGATGTGTGTAGATCCAGATCATTATCCGCGATGAGATTAGACGGAGGATTATAAATTGAAACAAATAAGTAAACTTCATTTAAGGCGCTGTATATAATTGCAGAAGTGAATTCAACATTACTATTATGGGGTAAATCAAAATTAGAGTATTTAATATGCCTTTTTATTAAGAGAGCAGTGCCTCCCCCTCTGTTATGTGTTCGATCATTCCTTAGGATATTATAGCCTTGTATTTTAAAGCGGTCTCCTCTTCTCAGGTGCGTCTCACTTAGAAGCATGATATCAATTTTATGTTTTTCCAAGTATAGTGCAATTTCCTGAATTTGCTTTCTTGCACCGTTTGCATTGAAATAGCAAATTCTTACATAGCTGTTGGTAGCTGAAATAATACTAGTATTTTGGATATGGGGACTAGAATACATAGTCAATATTAGACATATTAGACTAGAATACATACTATTAGACATACATACATTAGACATACATTACATAATATCAGACAATATTAGACTAGAATACATAGTCTAGGAAAGAGGAAAACTTTTTTCGCTTTATAAGCTCATTAAGTCCAACTCCGTCCTCCCCTATTTCGTCAGGGGACTTATCTTTATTAAACACTTAATGGTCTTCCTCTCAGTCTCTTTAGCCATTGTTTCCATTATTTATTTAAATGCTTCATATCGATGATGGGGAGGTAATTGTAATTTTGTTACCAAGGTACTCCGTAAACGCCTTGATCTTTGGTCAATGTAAGTGACGCCTGGAGTCTCTCTGTTGTCCTCTCTCTAGGCGGGGATATTCAAATGAGAAACAGAACGATAGCATAGAGGCGCCTTATTTTCACAACGACGCCTCTTGGGAAGTAAATGGAGAAGCACTGTAAATTGTAACTATTTCCTAAAGCCCAATACAAATTAACCTTGTAGCATCCTGGACCAATGAAATAACTCAGATTAAAGTACATCGAGAATATACAGCAGACCGTCAGCGTGGACTATGCCTCTAAGAAATGAAGTAAGGCATTTTGATTTTTTGCAGCCAGTCGGCAACTTAGGTTTTAAAAATGGATTTATTATTTTTATATTTTTTTAAAGTTTTTTTAAGTTTGGAGAGTGTTTTGTTCTCTCATTTTCTTTAATATGCCTGTTTTCAGTATTCTTCACCATATTTAGCGAGACGCAACCATTTAGTTACCACTCGCATCCGCAAGCCCTAAGACGCAACCCTAAGACTGTTGAGTGTAATTACGCCAATTTTTAGTTTTTTATGAAGTATATTATTTAGAGTAAAAAAATCATGAGAGCGTCTAGAAAAAAACTCTCAGGAGCAGAATATAGAAAAAGAGCAAAAGATATGACCGAACAGAGAAAACAAATTGCAGCTAAAATGAAAAAATGGCTTCACGGAAAAGACATACGTCAAACACTGCCTCAACTTCCAATGATACCGAGATGCTAAAGGATATTGATATTTCTTGCAATTTGCATAACCAAGATGAAGAATCTTCATCTATCATCTTTAAAACAGACTACATTTCAGCAACTGAGAGAACAACCTTCTTTAACGACCTCAAACGAACATCTAGAGGGCATGAAATTAGGATATAAGGAATCTTCTCATTTAGATGCGGATGGGCAGCAGAAAGAAGACTTAAAAACTTTTGATTTGTCGGACCCAGGCAGTTGGCCAATCACAGAAAAAATGAACGATCAGCAACGATCTTTCTAGCAGTCAAGCTGTATTATTAACCGAAAAGCATCCAGAAAATATAGACCTTAGGTCCACTGAACGTGATGGCAGACATTTGACATCTTCATTGTGGTACAGAACATTAGCAAATAGTGAAAAGATTAAAAGATCTTGGCTTATATATTCTAAACTTAAAAACGCAATTTTTTGTTCACCCTGTAAGATTTACAAAAAACATGCCACTGCCGCTACATCAACATTGTGTACTACAGGATTCATTAATTGGAAAAAAGCTTCAGAAAGGTTAACTGAGCACGAAACAAAAACATGCCACTGCCGCTACATCAACATTGTGTACTACAGGATTCATTAATTGGAAAAAAGCTTCAGAAAGGTTAACTGAGCACGAAACATCTGAAATTCACAGAAAGTGCACGATTAAGTGGAAAATTCGACTACAACAAATGAAATCGTGTCAAGGCATCGATCATGACATTGAAAAACTAATTCACACAGAGAAAGAAGAATGGAGAGAGATCCTGCACATAAGTATGGATGCCGTATTGTACCTTTCAACAAACTGTCTTTCTTTCCGTGGGTCTGATGAAACCCCTAGCAGTCTGCTCACAAAGTGTCCTCGGCCTAGTGAAAGCAATTTTTTGAATTTAATGACTCTGCTAGCGAAACATAACTCAACTCTTAAGTACCAGTTAGAACACCTAAAAAAGGGACAAATATCATATTTACCAAAAACAATTCAAAATGAAATTATTGATATGATGGCGAAAATAGTTCGCAATAGTATTTTAAACGATATCAAAGAAGCCAAATATTATACAATAATGTTCGATTGCACTCCAGATGTGTCGCATACGGAACAAATGAGCCAGGTGGTTCGATACGTAAAAATATGTGGTGATGTGTGTGAAATAAAAGGAAGCTTTATTGATTTCATAGAAGTTGGTGGAAAGGCAGGAGAATGTATTTCTCAACGGATTGTGGAAAATCTGTCACTTGATGGTTTGGATATTGGACAATGTCGTGGTCAATCTTACGATAACGGATCTAATATGGCCGGTACTTATAAAGGAGTATAAGCCAGGATTACAGAAATGAATAAGCTGGCCGAATTTGTGCCATTGTTTGGCTCATTCTTTGAATCTTGTCGGTGTGCATTCTGCCTCATCGTGCACCCAAGCAGTTACCCTTTTTGGAATTATCCAGAAGATATTTAGCTTTTTTGTTGCATCCACAATTCGATGGGATATTATGAAAAAATGCACAAAAAGCAACTTAAAAGGAAGCAGCCAGACTAGATGGTCGGCAAAATATGTAGCTGTGAAAGCCCTTCTAACGAATTTACCAGAATTAGTAAAACCTTGAAAGAAATTAAAGATCTTTCTCTTAGTGCGGAATCAAAGTACGAAGCAGGACATCTGCTGCATGTTGTAAAAAATTTTGAATTTATTATCAACCTGACAATTTGGGCTAATATTCTTCGAGAAATCAATCGAATAAATGTTGAAATTCAAAAGGAAGATACATTCTTGCGCGTTCCGTCGCATTAATGGAAGGTCTGACAGAAACTTTGCAAAAAATGAGAGAAATTCCTATGGAATATTGGATAGAAGAGTCTAAATCAGTAGCCGAAAAAATTGAAGTTGAACCTATTTTGACTAATAAACGAATTCTAAAGCGCAAAAGACAATTTGATGAATTGTGCGAGGACGAATCACGGACACTTCATCCCGTTCAGTTATCTACTAATGCAATAAAAATTGTATTTGATCGAATCGTAGCAGAAATTAAAACGAGGGTAAACAGCGCTACTACACTAAATTCAAATTTCGCATTTCTCAATGGTCGTGAAATATTGAATATGTCAATTGAAGAACTGCAAAAGAATGGAGCAGATCTTGCACGAAAGTACGAGCGAGATCTAAACGCATTTGAGTTCTGCCAGGAACTTGCCGTTTTTAAAGAACAAGCTGCAATGTTTTTCGGCGACATAAAAAAGGCTAGCGTTTTCAATCTCTTGCAACAGATCACACCCATGATTTGCAGGATGCTTTTAACAATATTTGCATTGCGCTGCGGATTTACTCTACACTTTCAACTACATCCGCAAGCTGTGAGCGAAGTTTTAGCAAATTAAAACTTATTCAAAACTATCTACGATCATCGATGAGCCAGGAGCGTTTATCAAGTCTCGCAATTCTGGCAATCGAAAATCAAACAGTACATCAAATTAATTATGACAATGCCATAGACTTATTTGCAGAACAAAAGGCTCGCAGAGTAAAATTTTAATCCGCTAATATTTTAAGAGCGTTGTAACTAAATATTATTTTTACTTAGACTGGATATTTGATTGAACCTTAGGACTTATTGATAAAAAGGAATTTCATTATTCATTGCATTAGTGATTTGTAACAAGTATATCTTCGTTTAAGCTATTATTAGTAATGTGTCATTTCTATTTTTCGCACTATGCTGAACTGCTTTAGTATTTAGTATGAATAATTTTCCATTAATTTGGCTAGTTAGTATTGCAAATATTACAAAACTGCATATTTCAGACAAAATGTAAATTTGATTATTACAGTGCAAAAATAGTCTTTTCTGTAAATATGTAAGCATTTATTACGTTATCTGGCTGTGTGAGGACGATAGTAGAGTTCTTGAGTGGCCGACATAATGGCTTTACAGTGAAATGAAATTTTATTACGTTATCTGGCTGTGTGAGGACGATAGTAGAGTTCTTGAGTGGCCGACATAATGGCTTTACATTGAAATGAAATTTCAAAGTGGCAGATTAAAATTGCTGTTAATTTAGAGAAATTGGTGTGTTAAATATTGAATCCATTTCACTCGTGATTTATAACGTTTATATATTTGTTTAAGATATCAATTATTAATGTGTAATTTCTATTTTTTGTACTATTCTGAACTGCTTTACTATTTAGTACTGAATCATTTTCTATTAATTTGGCTAGTTATCGTTGCAAATATTACAAAATTGTGCATTTCATTGAAAATGTAAATTTGATGATTGCAGTGCAAAAATAATCTTCTATGTGAATATGTAAGTATTTATAACATTATCCGGCTGTGTGAGGGCGACAGTCGAGTTCTTGAGTAGCCTACATAAAGCGTTATAGTGAAATGAAATTTTAAAGTGCCAGGTTAAAATTGCTGTTAATTTAGACAAACTGGTGGGTTAATTATTGAATTCATCTCATTCATGATTTATAACTTGTATATATTTGTTTAAGATAGTCATTGGTAATATAAATATGTGATTTCTATGTTTTTTACTATGCGGAACTGCTTTAGTATTTAGTATTGAATCGTTTTCCATTAGTTTGGCTAATTATTGTTTCAAACATTGCAAAACTGCGTATTTCAGAGAAAATGTAGATTTGATTATTACAGTGCAAAAATAGTCTTTTGTCTGAATATGGTAGTATTTATTATGTTATCGGGCTGTGTAGACTTCTCGAGTGGGCTACATAAAGGTGTTATTGCGAAATGAATTTTTAACGTACTAGGTTAAAGTTACTGTTAGTATAGAGAAATCGGTATAAAATTATTCAATCCATTGCATTAGCGATTTGTAATTTGCTTACATTTATTTAAATAAAATTTTTGATTATTTAGTAATGTGTGATGTGTGTACATTTTTGTACTCTGCTGAACTATTTTAGTGTTTAGTATTGAACTGTTTTCTATTAGTATCATTTATTAGTATGAGCAGTTATTGTTGCAAAATATTGAAAATGCCTATTTGAGGAAAATGTAAATTCGATTATTTCAGTGTATTGATTATTTAGGGGTGTTCGCACGGGTTTTTAATTATTTAACTTTTGGTAGGAGTGTCGGGCTGCTTGCGGCTGAGTGATACAAGTCTGAATACTGACAGTTCGGTCGGGGGTTAGAATCCCGGCGAATTAGCTGGTTGCACGGGCGTTTCTGTCGTTTCGCTCACGCATAATTTGCATACGAGCCGATTACTCTTAGAAAGTATTCAGTGAAGGCATCTTTCTTCTTAGGCAGATAGTCCTCTTATGCTTTACCGTAAGTACAGAAACTAAACCATTTGTTATGTACATTTCTTTTATAATAAAAATTGCATATAAAGAATTTCTTACTATAAAATAAATTTATATTTTATCTCAAACCGTACTTATTTCTGTGTTTATTAAAAAATTTAAAATTTGTTACAGAAACTTAAAGGAAGATGAGTGAGGGCGGCAGTTTTACGTTTTTGCCCCACCTAGGAAAAATGCTAAATACGGTGCTGCTATGGCCCCTTCCAGCAACGTCCACAGCTCCACGAACATGGGTGTGACAGAAGATGAACTAAACCATATTATTGCCCCTCACTGCTATTCTGCAGCGCAGCTTTCACTGGAGGAAAAGAGAGCGCAAGAGAGTTCATGGAGCCAGCAAAAAATTGCCTATCGTCCTACTAAGCAGCACCACAGCTAATACCGGGAATCAAGAGTGTTCAAGAGGGCGAAAAATCGCACGCACCGGCTTTTTATTAAAAACATTTAACAACGGCGCCAAAACTCACTAAAAAGGGTGACAATTCCTGACAAAAATGCCAAGAAGAAAACAGTATGAAAATTCTTCCTTTTCAAAGCGCTAGTTCAACATCTTTCCCCCATATTGCCAAAATAAAAACATCTGTTGACAGTACACCTAGAACTCCGCCAGAAACACAAAGTGACCTCCAGCATAAATCAACCCAAAGCAGCTTAAAAATGACAAGATAGCAACTACACCAAATTCTACGAAAGCTACAAAATTTTGTTAATTAAATAAGAATATTTCCCAAACCAATTAAGCTATCAACTTGAAAGTAATTTTAAATTAAAGTGCAAATTTTTCTGTTTCTTCCAGTACAAGTTTTAATTATATCAACTCAAATTAAACATTTTATAATCCAGATGAATTTACATGAATTAATTTTTACATGAAAAACACACCCATTTCCATCGTCTGCTGCCAAGTGCGTTCCGAAAACGAAAGTAACGAACTTACTATCTTAAGTACAAAACTCTACTTAAAAGAAAAAGATATTAAGAGATTAAATAAAATACACACTGTGTAGCATAATTTAGAGTATAAATGAATTAATTAATAAATTAGCTTAATTTTGCTACACAACAATAGTTAAACTCCCTTCAGTAGAGCCATTCAAAGAAAAGTTTCTTTTTGTTTGTATGAAAAACGCATTAAACACAGGACATACTTTTCTTGTGGAATTTTTTTGAGCACCTCATGATGAGGCAAGTAATGGCCTGGACCTTCTACACCAGGGGTGGGCATTAAGTCGATCGCGATCAACCGCAGGACCACCAAGACATTTTGGGGTGACCGCCTTTATTTAGACCTAAGACGTGGATACTAAGATACAAAGATTCAGGGGCCTACTACAAGAGGCAAAAGATTTTTTTTTTTTTTTTTGTAATCAAATGAGAAATTGTACGTTGAACTTGGTGATGATGTTCGGTTGATTTATTTAGATTATGTTAATATAACAAACATCTATAATGAACTAAACTTACAATTGCAAGGAAAAAATCAAACTAAAAAATACAGTAGAATTGAATGGATTTTTTAATACTTTCAGGAGCAAATTAAGGCTAATATCTTCTCAGGTGATAGAGAATGAACAAAAAAATTTCAAAAATATTTCTGAGAAGTTGTTTAAAACAACATATCATTCCTGTCTCTTAAACTACCACTTAAATTCCAGTTCAAAGTAGCAGTTAGGAAATATATACTGAGATACTCAAGATTGGTGAACAGTATGCAGACTAAGTCTTTTACTAAATATAACTACGAGAATTAATTTTATATGAAAATGATTTATTTTTAATGTATTTTGAATTGTTTGATAAGAAATGCTTCATTTGGAATTATTATATTTGTGGCTATTATTATTATGTTTGTATCTTACGTTTTGCTTTAAACACGGATTTAAAAGAGTAAGTTTTTTTTTGGTAGGGATAAGTATATATTCCGTATTCATAATTAAGTTACAATAAACATTACAGATATTTTTTGTAGATCGCCAAACCTAAGCTACTGGGTCGACCGCAACACCTTGCAAAAAATTGGAAGTAGCCCATACCCTGGAAAAATCTGCCCACCCCTGTTCTACACCTTCTTCAATAATATTGTCAACCAACCATTCTTTGAATACGCCATCACAAACATCGAACTATTACCTCTTCCCAACTTCTAAGTAATAAAATTTAAACGACGTTCTGCCCCTTCTCTATTACTTTGTAGCTCTACTTTAATTTCTACCTAAGGATTTCCATCGTCATTAATATGAACAGTCTCTCTAAAATGATGTAAAAGGCGACTTGTTCCAATTCATCTTTAACTCTCACATGGGTCTGTAATACCTATCGCTTAAAGATTCCACAAATTAGCAATATCATCCTTTCAAATCGACAGACATGTGACACAATAATCTACATATTTCTCTTCTGGCTTTTCAATTACTAACTATCCCAAATGTGTCTTCATTGCAACGAGTCCACATCTAAACTGATATTTTATTCCCGCAAAGCGTTTTCCTGCATAATCAGCCCCTATCAACATTTCTATCTGAGAAGAATTTGTTCTCCCATCGGGAAACTATGTATTTTTCTTGAAATTCTTTTAAACATATCTCTTCTTTCAGTGTCGGCACAGTGTCACAAATTGGTGGTTGGTCCAAAACTTCCATTTTCGCAAAAGTAACCTTAATTCTTTTATCTGTCCTGTATAACACCTCTCAACCTTGTATCAATACCGTGTACCTCTCAATCCTCTTATCTGTACTATATAACATTTATGATTCCCTTTCGAAGTACACCCACAAACACTGTATGCTTTAAAACCTCTATGGTTTTAACGTTGAATTCAGGATGTAATATCGCTGGGAACTAATCTCTATATAAGAGCTCTTACTACTGCACGTTTTCACAAATTTCTATTGTAACTAACAATGTCTGTAGCAAAACATCAGCAGAGCCATTGTAATTTGAAAGCATCGAATCTGAATCACGTTTATGATTTTTCACTGTTGACGCTTTCAATTTATGCTTCACCTCAGAACACATAGTCGGCCTGAGTTTTTTAGCACAAAAGACGCAATGAATATATATTTTGCAATTGCTTGATAAATAACCTGTCTTCAAATACGAAAAAACAACCTTTTTCTTCTAATGCAAGATTATGATCTTTAAAACCATCTTTAGACTCACGAGCTTTTCCACAAAATAAACAATGCAAAGTTCCTTTCTTTACATTAGAAAGTAAATCATTTGCTGTAGGATATGATTCAAGACTTTTGAATTTCATCTTTCAAGAAGACATATTGTTTGGTTTAATCTCTATTTTCATACGTAAACATGTTCTTCCCTTTCAACTTCTGTGCAAAGAAACACTAATAATTGCGATAATTTATTAGAGTAGGAATTTTCACACTTGTTCATTATAGGATTCCTTAGCCAAACTCTAATCCTTCGGGTATGCAAGATTCAAGTAAAGAGAACAACATAGCAGAATACATATCAGAAGTCATACTAACAGACTCAAGTGACCTCAAACAGTATTCTAATTTGGCATAAAGCTGAACTATGTTACAATTAGTTTTACCATTCGTAGCGTTTTTTACAACTAAACTCAAAAGTTCGCGTACATAAGATTCCATAAGCAATTTGTTATGACCGAATCTTATTTTTAAGCTTTCAATCGCTTTCTCTTAGTTTTCCGCTGTGAAAGGGTAACAATCAATAATTTACTTTGCTCTACAACCGGGAGACATACATTGTATTAAATAATGGAATTTATCTACCTCCTCCAGTGATCTATCGTCGTTAATTCTGTTAAACTGACTTCAAAATGTGAGCCAATCTCATATTTCACCGCCAAATTTTACAAACTCAATTTTCAGAGGCTTGAATTCAGTCTTATCAGCATTTTTGTTTTTGTAAAAGTCAAAAGCTTAACATGGGTTTTAATTTCATCAAATCTTTCTCAACAACTTCATACTCATCCGCATATTTTGTTTCCGATTCATCGCTAAGCAATAATTCCAGTATTTCGTTATCAAAATCCATTAAATTACAAAATGCTCTTTCCAAATATGAAAATTTTACTTCAATATTTTTATAAGTTATATCATTACCTTCAACTATTGTTTTTATGCTCTGATATAGTTTTGAAAAGTTCGCCCCCACTGGCCTCCTTTTCTTAATTACAGCATTCATCATACAATTCTCAGCAAGCAGAAACGAAAGAACTTTTCTAAATTTCAAACACAGATAAAGCGTAATTGACCTTTCAACTTAAATCACTTTCACCACAATGTTATGCTGCGTAAATTTGTATTTAGTTAAATGACTCCATCTTTTAATCCAATTATTTTATTTAAACTTAACAGACGGTCAGCTCTCTTATGGCCAGTGGCGGACCGGCTAAAGAAATCGGCCCCATATGGAACATCATTATTATACATGTAAGTTTTCTTTGTCATCATCATAAAAAATAATTTTAGGGAATTAAAAATATATCTTTGGAGAAAAGTAACACATTATTCACACACACATATATATGCAAGATAAAAAACATGAAAGCAAACATTTAAATTTAATTGGCTATAGCCCTTTTTAGTTTTATTTGAGGACTTCATCTCTGTCTTAAATAAATAAATTACATGACTAATTTGAATGATGCATGTGTAAACTGCATCATTCAAATTAGTCATGCAATCTTACGTAACGCTTAATGCAGATACCTCTTGCCGAATCAAATAATTGTAAACCAAAACTCGGAACTGAAACTTTTCCGACTTACCCTCTAAAATGTACTGTGACACTCTTCCCTTTTCACTTACGCTTCAATCTTCTATGTACTGCTGTGATCGCTTCTATAGTATCAAAATTGTTCTTGAAATATGCACGGCTGGAGTGCCAAGTGAATTGTGGTCACAAATATGAAATATAATCCGGTTCGACTGCTGCTTCTCCAAAATAGATGGACGCTCTAAGCATTAAATACCTACGCTTCCACATCTCAGTATTCTTAGATCAGTGCTTCCAAAATTGTGCTTTCATGACATTTTTAGTCATACAGGATTGGATTACATGCTACTAACCTCAATGGAACATTTATTGCTCAGTTGGATTTCTTACTGATGTACAAAAAAATGTTTAGGTCAGTCAAGATTAATTCTGAGGATACTGACTGGCAAAAAATGTTTTGAGAAGAAGTCCTGAAGAGCCAGTTAACAGATTACTCACAATCACTTATGGCATAACATCAGTGCCATTTTTGTCTACAAGAGCTATGCAGCAACTAGCTTCAGATGAGAAAAACAATCTTCCTTCGGCTTCACATGCTACCCTTAATGATTTCTATGTTGATGATCTTCTGAGTGCAGCTTCATCAGAGCAAGAAGCTCTAGAGTTAGTGAATGAATTAAAGACTATGAAGAAGAGAGATGGATTCAACCTTTGAAAAGAACATTCTAATGTTCCATCAATATTTTAAGAAGCACCAAGTGAGGAAGAAAATGACTTGATGCATTTCGATTCAGATGAAGTTAATGTCCTTAGTATTAAATGGAATACAACTGTTTTAATTTCGCAGTTTTACCAATCGAAGACAAATCGGCATTTTCAAAAAGAGAAATTTTGTCAGAAGTTCCATGTGTTTTCAATCCCTTGGGTTTCATATCCCCTTGTGTGATATTTATGAAAACCATCCTTCAGGATTTCTGGAAAAGAACATTTCACAACTAACAATGGAATCAATCCATGCCAGAAGACATAAGAAAGAGATGGATATCGTTTCGCTAAGAACTTTTTCAAATCCAACAACTAAAAATGCCTACATGTATATTGAAAACACAAAGTGTTGAACTAGAAATTCATGCATTCTGTGATGCTTCCGAAAAAGCTTATTGGAGCATGATTTACGTGAAATGTCCTTCAGAAAATTCAGACTAAAAACTCAATCTCTGTCACATCTATATTTATGTTCGGCTTTATTGCTAGCAAATTTGTTGCATGCAGTCTTAAGCTACTTTCCTTTACTAGTTAAGTGCATTATAACTTGGAAAGATTGAACAATAACACTGCCATGGCTATCTTCTGAACCTTATCGCTAGCATTTACTTAGATAACTCCCCTTGAAAGCGAGCAGTAAGATCGTTTGCTTAAATCCATTTTTAGACAAAGAAGGTATTTTCCATGTTGGTGGAAGAAATGCTAATATTCCAGAAAATGAAAAACATCTAATTCTTCTTCCTAAAAAGCATGCTCATCAATGAACTGTTCATTAAACATTTTCATCTAATACATTTACATGCTTCATGTCAGTTACTGGTGTACGTACTGAGGCAAAGCTTCCGCTCGATCTTCTATTTAAAAAGTGTTGAACAAATGTGTTATCTGCCGCAGATATAGAGCCAAACTTGCCACACAAATCATGTCCAATTTGCTGTCTCATGTGTTACAAATTGTCACAAAAAAGAGCATCCAAGATTCACACAATGATTCTGAAGACCTGCTAAAAGTTTCGTTTTAAATAATTTTGTAAATTTTTAATTAAAATATTTTTTACTGAATTTTAATCATTATTCTAATAATGCATCTTTTATACCAAATGAGTCAATATATTATAATTAAATTACTGTTGTTTTTTTTTTTCTAGTTTTAAGATAGTATTCATTCAAATGAATTCCAAAACTGTATTTTAGTAATTTACAACAGCAAAAAAGAAATTAATTTATTTTTTTGTGTTCCACATTGTGATTCAGCAGAGCTGAAAACCCTAACTAATTATAACAGCCATGTCTAACCGGGCCATCTCAGTTTAAGCCTGCACATGCTACACAGATCACACATATATATGCCTGAAAATAAATAAGGAACAATGTATCACTAAGCCATTTTTTGTCATAACAAATTTTTAAAAAAGCACTGTTGTTAATCAGGCAACTTTCCCTCCTTTATAATCAGAATCAATATAAGGCCCATTGTTGAACTATATTTTTATTTCTTAAAACTTTTCAAATGGGGCTAATATTCCAGGGGGTATTATTTTCAAGTAAATTATGACGTGTTAAAATTATGACTCGCTTGCTGAACACACATTATAAATCCTAAAAATACTATAAATAGAACCTATAATTCTGCCATTAAAATTCAAGACTGAATATACAAAAGCAGAACTACCAATTTCATCAGTTCTGGCAATAAATAAGACAAATTCGATAAAAAAAATTTATTTACCTAAAGAGCCATTAAACAACAAACTTTTACATGAAACACTTCAAAAGGGGAGGGATGAGATTTCAAAAAAAAAATATTCCTTAAACTTAAAACTTGATCTGTTCGAATAACAAGAATACTTCTCTTTGACTCATATAGAAACTAAGAAAATGAAAAAAGAAACATGAATGAAGTAAATAATCAGATACAAAAGAATGTCATAAATGCACATCACAATACATTATCTAAACAGATAAAAATACTTAGATGTGTAAAAAAAAAACAATGGAAGTATTTCAAAAAATGGATGACATTATACAATGTTGTAAAAAATATATAGTATCTTTTCTTCAGAATACAAACATTAAATGTCCCATATCACAAATAGAAGAGTGTTTCACTGAGTTCAGCTTTAGGAGACTGATGCAGAGATTGCCCAGTTAGGAACGCCAGCTTGTGGGCGTATTGACAAGGCGCTGGTACCCTTATTGTTCCCTAAAATTAAATAAACCATAAATTAGTATTTAAAATTCAAAATTTTTAAACATTCAATATGCAGCATGTGAGAATTTTTCAACACTTCCAAAATTTTGACTAAAACTCCCTTTAAATGTAGTCTTGCTCAGGCTGATTTTACAGAAAACTCACATTTAAAATCGATATTACATTCTTTTCTCATTACAGCTTTAAATACAGTAGAATTTTGACGACCACACACCTTAGGATAAAGGGATTAACCCAAAACTGGAAGTAAAAACATTGTTTTACACAACACAGAAGATTTAAGATTTTTGGAAATCAGATTACTGATGAAAAGTATTCAGTAATTGTCTACTGTACAACACAACTTAAAAACTAAAAAAAATTCCAATATTAATTGCATAAAACTATGACATGATTTTCTCTTGTAAGCAAACTGAGTTACCCATAACATACTGTATATTATGGTGTACAACGTGCACTTTTAATACAAAAAAATAGATCACAATTTACAAATGCACATTATACGTTAAGATATAAAAATGATACTTTTAACAACTAAGGAAAACTTGAACATATAGAATTGGATTTCTACATGTACCTAAGTGCTGTTTTACATAAACAGCAGAAAAGATAAGAAAGGACGCAACTAATGAAAATTTTCTTATCGGATAACATGAAAAGTTCATCATATTCGCCATCTTTTATATTTTCAGCCATATAATTGAATTTGATTTCATTGTTGTTCCTCTGATTCATAAATAATTTTCCATTCTATCTAGATTGTTAGATATACTACATCTTTTAAACTAGTGCTGAATTATGTTGAGTTAATGAATTATGTTAAGTTTTCATTTTGTTGTTTTATTATCCATGCACACATTATCATTTCTAGACTGGCATGACACGTTTAGCCTCCTTTCATAAATATTTCTTCATCTTTCTAACATCCATGTATAGACTGTTTTAAATTTTCTTTGAATGGTTTAAAAATGCATCTAAATGCTGCTAATGGTGTTAATAGACCTGAAATAAAACTGCCATTCTCTGTACCATGTCTTAACAATTTTTTCATATTATCCATGAGATGGGATCTGAACATATCCCAGACTAAAAGACTCTGGATTCTTTATGGCCCATGAGTATCTTTAAGAGAACAGAACACTTTAGCCAAACATTTCTTATCCACAATTTCACAACTTTTTCTTCCACTGATCCTTTCTTGTGAACACGAATGAAAACATCATTCAGAAAATCACATTTCCTTTCTTTTAAAAATAACCATAGGTTTCAATATTTTACCATGCGCTATGCAGGAAAACAATACGATAAGATGAGATTTTTTGTGACCTGTTGTTTTTATGTGAACAGTTTTTGTTCTTTTCACATCAAATTATATTTCTTTTTTCTAATAAATTTTTGTTTCCTCACAAGAAAGCACGTAACTTCTCTGAAAACATCATAGAAGAAAAAATTCTTTCATATTTTTGAATTTCACAAAGGACATCCTCCACCACATGCAGATATTGTCTGATTTTTAAAGCAATTCAAGAACAGGCCAACTTAATGAAATTTTGAATTCAAGAAAGATGAACCTTAATTTATGATAAAAAGTATTTTACTACTAACAATTTTTTAATGCTCAGTTAATTGATTACAAAAACAAGTACACGAGAATTAGCAGATATCTCAAAAGTAACTGTGTCCCTATTATGAAAGTCTCACCTGTGGCCAAATGACTAAAAGCAGCTTAACAAAGGTTTGATTGGTGATGAAGAAGATAGTTGCATGCCATTTTCATAGCTCTGCTCATGAGTATCTCTTTGAAAATCCTCCATGAAGGTATTCCTCTGTATAATGAAACAACCCTTGTAGAAAAAGAAAGAATGTAGATGGCGCTGCATGGCAGCAGATGTATTCTAAGGTAGAAACGAAAGAGGAAGGAATGTGATCGTTTTGAGTTTTCATGCAGTAAGCTAAGCTGAAGGTTGGTCCACCTAATAATAGGACATATGTATATATGTGTATACGTGTAGAGTAGAGAATAAACGTTAAAGAACCACCTGATGCGTCGAGTCTCTGTTCGGGTCGCCTACGTTTAGTGCAATTTACTATATTGGTGCATTAGACGGCCGAAAAGTTTCAAATCTGAAAAACGAAGTGAACTTCAGTGGACGAATGCGGATGAATGTGTCCAGAACATGCCCCGAGGATTAGGTAAGAGTATGATTACTATTCAATTTGAATTTGAAATTTGATAATTTGCAGCCTTGGGTACATTTTGTAGTAACGCGAAATAATGGCTGACCTAGATAGATTAAAACGGAAGAGAACCGCATTGAGAACAACAGTATCTAAACTATTAAAGAAAGCCGAGGATAGTTTAGCAAATAAAGATACAGATGAATTAAGCGAAGAACATGAATTGTTAATAGAAAAGAAACGTAATTTAAAAGAATTAGACGAGACAATTCATTCCATAATTGAGATAGATTCTTTAGAAGCGGATGTAATTAGTTCTGAGGAATATCAGGAAAAATGTTCTCGAACTATTAAACGAATTAATCGAGTGTTAGAAGAGGCTAAAATAAGTATTAAAGATCCTGAACAAAACTTGGTTAGACTGAAAAATGTACAAAGTACTGCAAAACTTCCAAAACTAGTGTTAGAAAAATATTCAGGTGATCCTAAAAAGTTCACGGAGTTTTGGAACAGTTATGAAAGCATTATAGACAAAAACGAAAGCCTTAGTAAGATAGAAAAATTCGCGTATCTGAAAACATTGCTCATAGATGCTGCGAGTAACGTAGTATCTTCATTAGAATTAAACGAAAAAAATTATGATGAGAGTATAAAAACTTTGAAGGAAAGATTCGGGAAAAAAGAGATAATAATCAGTCAATTCATGAATAAGCTGTTAAATTTAGAACCAGTAAAGAATTCAAATAATATTAAAGCTTTACGTAGGTTATATGATGAAATCGAAATGGCAGTTCGGAATTTGGAAGCGCAAGGTGTTACTAAAGGTTCATTTGGTCAGTTATTAATACCTGTGTTGTTAAAAACAATTCCAGAAGAATTCGTTCTGGAATTTAATCGAAGGAAAAGACCAAACGAAGAAATTAATGTATCAGATTTGTTGGACTTCATAAAACGAGAAATTGAATGTCGTGAAGCGTCAAGTTTACTAGTACAAGAAAAAAGAAATACCTTGCCTCCACGTTTCGAACATACTAAGCACGATTATAAAAAATTTCATAGAAATGTACCTACGGCTGCTAGTTTTAATACTGTTGATAATCGCGCATGCATCTTCTGCGAAAAGTCCCACAATTCATTTTCTTGTGATAAAAGCATTAAAGAAAAAATGTCTAAGTTACGTAACGAAAATAGATGCTTTATTTGCTTTCGAAAGTATCATATTTGGAAATCATGTAGGAATAAAACTAACTGTTTAAAATGCGGGTTTAAATCGCATCATGAGTCACTATGTATGAATAGTTCAAATCGTAACAAAACGCGAACGCCTTCAAATCAGAATATAAAAGAATTATGCGAAAGCGCGCAAGAAAATTCCGTAGATGAACCAATAAACTCCCCGAAAGAATACACGCTTTCTGTTGTTCCATGTAATAATTCATGTAAGAAAAATGCTTTGTTGCAAACATGTTCAGTGTTAGCTCATTGTGACGGTAGGTCTGAGTTAACTAATTTAATTTTTGATTGCGGCGCAACACGAAGTTTTGTTCATATTAATGTAGTTAAGAAATTAAAGTTAAAATTCATTGGAGAAGAAACGCTGTCTGTTTATTCTTTCGGAATAAAATGCGCAGTACCTAAAAGGTATAAAGTTGTCGAATTTTGTATCTCGGATCCGAAGCAAAAGAACGAAATAAAAATTAGCTGTCTAGTCACTGAGACCATTACGGCGGCGCAGTTGACCACGCCGTCAAAACAAACACTTCAAATGATGTACGAGTGCGGGTTACGAATTGCGGGTGTAGCTAAAAGGAGTGTCGGAATTTTAATAGGAGTTGATTATTACTGGAAGATAGTACGGGGGCAAAAGATCCAATTAGGGAATAAAATTTATGCGATTTCTACTCTGTTTGGATGGGTTCCAGTTGGCCTCCAAGATCAAGAGAGTGAAGTAGTTTCTCAAAACACTGCTATAATGAACTGCGTAACTGAGTCATTGAGATCCTTATGGTCTTTAGATTTGATGGGTATTACCGAACACTCATCGATGACTAATGTGGAGAGGGAAATGATTGAGAGCTTTGAAAAAGAAATACGCTTAGAAGGTAATAGGTACCATGTTGGCTTATTATGGAAATCGGAAGCAGGGCTATTAGAAAATAATTTCGGAGTAGCATTAAAGCGCTTTGAATGTCTCAAAACTAGACTACTTAGAAATCCTGAGATTTATCAGCAGTATAAATCCGTAATTGAAGAACAAATGAAACAGGGTATAGTTGAGAAGTGTTCGCAGGAAATAACCGAATCATCGTATTTTATGCCGCACAGGGAAATAATAAAACCCAAAGAAACTACAAGTTGTAGAATCGTTTACGACGCGAGCTCTTCTAGGACTAAAGGAGTAAAATCCTTAAATGATTTTTTAGACATTGGACCTAGTTTAATCCCAACGGTTTTAGACATAACTTTAAAATTTCGGAAATACGAAATTGCTTTCAGCGGAGATATAGCTAAGGCCTTTTTAATGATAGGGATCTTAGAAAAGGATAGGGATTATTTAAAATTTCTTTGGTTCGGAGATAGTGAGGAAGAATATAAAGTTTTGAGATTTAAACGTCTTCCATTCGGACTTTGCTGCAGTCCAGCAATTTTAGCGATGACGATAAGTATTGATTTATTATGTAATTTGGATGTGTGAACTTAAGAGTTCACAGGTGGGGAGTGTAGAAAAAGAAAGAATGTAGATGGCGCTGCTTGTCAGCAGATGTATTCTAAGGTAGAAACAAAAGAGGAAGGAATGTGATCGTTTTGAGTTTTCATGCAGTAAGCTAAGCTGAAGGTTGGTCCACCTAATAATAGGACATATGTATATATGTGTATACGTGTAAAGTAGAGAATAAACGTTAAAGAACCACCTGATGCGTCGAGTCTCTGTTCGGGTCGCCTACGTTTAGTGCAGTTTACTATAACCCTTGTGCGCGGTCTTAATTGATTAAGCAATAACAGTTGCAACGTTTGAACATAAACCAATGAAATTTTATAACATATTAATACATTTTTAACAGATCATTGATTGGAGTTTCTTCTTTCCAGAAGGTAAAAGTTAAATTATTTTTATAAAAACGCACCTATTGTTACAATTGATTGTCTTCATCATATTTTGAATAACTCTGTAAATGGAATAACATATATCGGATCAGTATTTAAATCAATAAAGCTAAGTCAGTTTTAGTATATGTATATATATATATATATCTAAAGGTATATATATCTAAAGGTAAAATGTGAAGAAAATGTGTTTTTGTAAACAAACAGTAAGCATTTTGCAGGCTGGCTTCAATAGAATTACAAAGTATACACTTCTTTTACAGGTTTTAAACTGTCATTTCATGATACTCCATTTTGATTGAGAAGAAATATCATGTCACGTAAAAATTTATTATTTAAAAATTATATCAAACTTAAATAATTTTGTTCATCCTGAAAAGTGGCATTTTTTCTTCCC
>KK115345.1:26191-59706 GCA_000611955.2 Stegodyphus mimosarum
TGTCACATCAAGAAAAAAACTGAGGCCACTTCTTGTAGTAGATATTTTTTGCAGGTAATCCAATAGCAAATGCCATTCCAATGTAAAGAAAATGTGGGGCTATGTTTGAATACATTTTCTCCTTATTAAATGAGTGCAAAAGTTCCTAGTAATTCTTTCTAAGAAGTTTCATCAGTTTTTAAGGTTTGTTCTTATCAATAATACACTAATGGGAGCTGGTAAAATTAAGATGTTTGGTTCGGGGTCGCTTGGATAGAATTGCACTGCAATAGTGACATTTTTTTAATTCCTACCAAGTAAATTTTATGGATTCAGCCCGAAATTTGAGACATATTTCTAAAGTTATGGCTTAAAGTTTATTTTCAAGAAATATAGATGCAATCTGAAAGAACAGTTAGTATCTGAAGTAATCTAAGCAATTAAAAAAGAAGTATAAAAAAATTAAAATATATTAAAATTCAGTCTCTGTTAGAAATAAATTCATTCTAGATTCAGCCAATTTGAATAAAATGTAGAATTTCATATTTCTATGTTAACTTCCATCTTCAAATTAATAGACAAATATAAAATTAGGCAAATAATCCACCTTTTATTGGAGTTAGGTCTATCTATTTTAAAGGAGAAAAGCATGTTCAGCATTTAATGAAATAAGAAAGTACACATAACAACTTGTATGTACCTTCTAGACAAAAAATATCTTTATTTGATTGGTAGAACATTCAAAACTTAATCCTTTATTTTCATTTAGCAAAACGTTCCAGACAAGCTTTGTTTCAAAACAAATCAAAGCATATAATTCAAGTCAAAATTTAAATTTGAGAAAATTTATTAATTAGACAAATCAAAACTTAAATAAATATGGTATACTCAATAAGCATCAGTCATGCAACTAAAGTTTTCCCCTTTTATGTAGGCAACGAAACAACTATGCCTAGCTTAAGTATTGACTTTTTAGGAACGTTTTCTGCCACTGCAAATATCGCCTGCACAAACAGTCCTCGTTGACATGTTTAATCATATCTGTCAAAACATTTTGTCATTGAAAAGAAAGAGACTTGCTTTAGAACACTGTGTTGTAAAATTTGTAAAAAATGTCCTTAAGATGCCTAAAATAGAACTATCAAGCTACCAGGTTAGAACCATCATTTACTTCCAGTTCCGTTGCAGAACGTCCGCTAAAGAATGTCATCAAATCATATGTAGAGCTTTAGGTGCTAATGTTGTATAATGTGAAACTGTAAAGGTTTGGTACCGAAAGTTAAAAAACAAGGACTATGATATTCAAAAAGCACAGAGCTCTGACTACTGAAGTTGATGAGCCCTGCCTGTGAGAACTTGTGGAAGCAGCCAGTGTGCAACCACTTAAGAGCTTGTTAAGGAGTTAGACGTTTGAGCTATGCTCAATAATCGTGCTATGTATTGCATAAACTTGACATAAAAATTCAAGCGCTGGGTGCTGCATGAGCTACCTGACTTAAGCACATAAGGGCAGACATGTTTGAGCCTGCACTAATCTGCTCAAATATCAATGCAAGAATAAAATTCTGAATCAAATTGTCACTTGTGATAAAAAAAAAAGGATTTCTTTCAACAAAACAGGCCGAAAAAGGGGTTCGCCTGCATCCGGTGAGGGCTGCAAAGCGCAATTTGACTAACAAACAGATCATGCCTTGTATCTGTTGGAATTTCCATTGTATTATTTAGAAAGAGTATCTGGAGAAAGGTGAAACCCTCGACAGTAAGGTGTACTAGCGAGATGCTAGTCTGTGTTGATGGAGTTCAAGGAAAAATGTCGAACTGCAAAAAGATAATGCAAGATCACATGTGTCAGCATTTATTAGCTGGACTCTGTACATGCTCAAATGGGGTCTTTTGCCACACCCACCATATAGCCCCCAATATCACTTCTTCAATCTTTTTTTTACATCTGCAGCTACATCTTGCTGGTCGCATCTTCCATTCTGCAGAAGACATCCGCAATGAGGTAGACCTGTATTTAGACTAGCAGCCACTAAGTTTCTGGGCTAAAGGCTTTGAAAAACTACCAAAACATCGGCAGAAAATCTTAGATTTGGGTTAAGATTAGAAACTACACTAAAGGTACTGCTTTCATTTTTTTAAACTTTATTAAAACATTTTTTGTAGAAAAACTATCTTTACAGCCAGATACATTGATTATTGAAATTTATTTGCTGTTCTTGTAACACTTAATGTTAGTATTGAGCTTAGCTGTTAAACTGCAAAACAATGAGATGCAGATGTTTTTGATTTTCTCTTCTTTAAAATCATTTCTGGTGTAGATGTTTTGAAGCTTAAGACGTTCATGCTGGGGCTGATTTTCATTAGTTTTTGCTGTGTGCTTGTAATTTAATATGCTACCAATTCTATATTTGCTGAACTATTATTTTCGACATAAAACAAATTTGTTGAAATTATGGAAAATTCGAAGTTAGAAGATGAGCTACGAGTGGCTTTTGGTAAAATAGCATTAACTTAAAAAACATCAATTGGCAAATAACACATGGCTTTAAAAAGTGCTCATTATAAATGTTTCCCCCTCCCCAACGGCAGGCAGTTGCTTATTAAGCATTGGCCAGTCCTAAGGCCAGAAGTGGTGGCCATTTTATTGTGGAGGCACGTAATAAGTACCCACCTCCTATGAAAGGACAGAGAGTTCCAACCAGCCTTCTCCATGATTCAAAGTCAGGCCTTTTGGTACCGCAGTAACTTCACTAACCACCACCCCATCTGCAGGGCCTGCTTATAAATGTATGAATATTTTAAAAAATTGCTTCATATGTGTTTCCCATTCCTAAGACATAAGTATACTGTTGAAGAACTTTTAGTACCATTTCATACAGATATTCTGTTGAAATTAATGGTAGCCGGGAAGCTAAGGTGATTTATTGCCCTCTGGTGTTCAACACTTTGATATTTCAGGAGGCTTACTCGCGGTGACATTTCGAAGTGAAATCAGAAGTACAATGCAATAGACCGTGTTGGCTTGAAGGGCAGAACTTGGGTCCTGGTCATGAAATTGAAATATTTTACCTCATCGCAAAAGAACTCTTCCATTCAACTTTTTCGAATTTGTGAGAGTTGGCCAATTTCTCAAACCACTATACACCCTCCTCCAGTACTTATGGTAATCAGGAATGCTATCATGATTTGTTTTGAGCCATGTGTCGATGCAGTTAATGAAAATAAAAAATGATGCATAATTTCAAAAATAAATACATAAAATACAAATTTCATAAAAATTAAAGTTTAGTTTTAAATATTTTTAAAGTTTGTGTACTTTTTAATTCAAAATATTTTAATTAATTATTCTAATAATACATTTTTATGTTAAATGAGTACATATTATTACCTAAATTACTGAATTTCGGGGGGAGGAGGAAGCTTTAAGATAGTTTTCATTCACACAAATTCCGAAAGTCCATTCTAGTAATTTTCAACAATAATTAAAAATAATTAAAAAATAAATTAATAAAAATGTATTTTTGTAGTGTCCTTTATTGTAATTCAGCAGAGCCGACAACCCTGACTAATAATAGCCACGTCTTGCTGGGCGATTTCAGTTCAAGCCTACACCCACTATACAGGTCATATGTATGCCTGAAAGTAAGTAAGGAACAATGAATCACTAAGTTTTCTATTCTTCTTCGTTAAGAAAAAAATTAAACTGTATTTAATTAGACAACTTTCCTTTCATTCTAATCAGAATCGCTGTAAGGCTGATCGAATGTGTGGTAGTTTCAAGTAAATATGTATGCTAAAATTATCTCAACACATTATGAATGCAATTAAAAGTTCTAAAAATATTACGAACCGAATTTATAATTCTCCCATTAAAATCAAAGACTGAATTAAAAAAAAGCAAAACATATTTCATCAGTTGTGACAATAAATAGACTGATTCTATAAAAAAATTTATTTACCTTAAGAGCCATTAAAAATGATAACAGCGTCTGTTTTACATGAAAACACTTTGGGGGAAAAAAAGAAAAAAAAAGATTTCTAAAAAACCTCCTTTAAAAGTAAATTTCTTCTGTTCAAATAACAAGAATACTTTCCTTTTAACTGATACAGAAATTAAAAAACACTAAAAAAATGAAACATGAATGAAGTAAAGAATCAGATACAAAAGAATGTCATAAATGCACATCATGATGCTTTATCTAAACAGATAAAAATACTTTGATGTGTAAAACACAATAATGGAAGTTGTCCTTTCGAATAATGGATGACATATAATGTTGTAAAAAATATATGGAATCTTTTCTTCAGAATAGAAACATTAAATGTCCCATGTCACAAATAGAACAGTGTTTCACTGAGTTCAGCTTTAGGAGACTGATGTAGGGATTGCCCAGTTAGGAATGCCAGCTTATGCGCATACTGACAAGGCGCTGGTACCCTTATTGTTCCCTAAAATTAAATAAACCATAAATTAGTATTTTGTGTTTAAAATTTTTAAACATTCAATATGCAGCATGTGAGAATTTTTCAACACTTCTAAAAGTTTGACTAAAACTCCCTTTAAATGTAGTCTTGCTCAGGCTGATTTTACAGAAAACTCACATTTAAAATCGATGTTACATTCTTTTCTCATTGCAACTTTAAATACAGCGGAATTTTGATGACCCACATACCTTGGGATAAAGGGATTAACCCAAAACTGGAAGCATTGTTTTATACACAGCAAGATTAAGCTTTTCGGATAGCAGATTGCTAATGTATTCAGTGATTTTCTACTATACAGCCCAACTTTAAAACTAAAAAAAAATTTCCGATATTACTTGCATAAAACTTTCATGATTTTCTCTTGTAAGCAAACTGAGTTACCCATAACATACTGCATATTATGGCATATAACATGCATTTTTAATATGAAAAATAAGATAGCAATTGACAAATGCACATTATATGTTGGATATAAATATGATACATTTAAAACTAAGGAAAACTTGAGCATACAAAAACTAGATTTTCTACATGTACCTAAATGTTTATTTTAAAGAAATGACACACTTCATGAGAAGTTCCGTCATACACTCCTTCCATCATATCCCAAAGTACATCATCGAATTCTGTTTCGGCTTCCCCATTGTTGTTTATCTGATAAATAAATAAGTATTTTCTGTTCCATCTAGACAGATATACTAGATTTTTGCACACTTTTGCATCAAAGTCACCCGAAACACCCGACCATTCAGACACTGGCAGGTCTCCAGAATGGCTGAATCATTTCCTACTGGTGCTTTCCCCCATCATGTTAGTGCATGGCTAATTGCTTTTGGGAGTTGTTAAATGACATGCCATGCCATTCTTTTGAAGTGACTACAAGTAGTTCTGCGCAGAATGCAGTTCTATAGAATGCACCTTCCTTCTCCTATAAGTAGCATTAATGTTTAGCTATTGATGCCAGAAGCTGCAATCCCATCCCAAGGGGAAACTGCAAACTGTGGTGAAAAAAGATATGAAGATTTATTTAACCAGGTTATTGTTCGTGCTGTAGAATTCTAATTAGCATGGGGAAGGAAATCCATTCCAACATAAATACAGATATACTGGCATTTCAGTTGTTTCAGTGGAACAGATATTAGCCTCTAACAATGCAAAAGAGTTAAATGACTTCTGAATTTTGTCAGTAATTTTTATCCACTCACACACCGTTTCTTGACTGGCATGATGCATATGGCCTCCTTTTGTGAATGCTTTTTCATCTTCTAACATCTACGTACTCCACTGTCGTTAAATTTCCTTTGAATAGTTTATTAAAACACAGATCTAAAGGTTGAATTGGCATTTATTTGCCTGGAATATTTTGGATAATATCGTTAAACGAGATCTGAACATGTCCCAAATAAAAGACTTTCAGGAGCCTTTAAGGCAACAGGATGCTTTTGTCAAACATTTTGTTATTAGCAATTTCACACCTTTTTCATCCATCCATCTTTCTCACCAACATGAATGAAAATACCATTTGGGAAATTGGTTTTCGGCATCATGTTTCTTTTAAAAATAACTATGGGTTTTAATTTTAACTATCCGCTAAGCAGGAAATCCTTATGGTAATGTGACTTATTACTTTTGTGTGAACCAACAGTCTTTGTTCCTTTCACATCAAATTATATTTCTTTTTTTTAATACATTTATTTTTGAATCATCACAAAAAAGCATGCAACTTCTCCGAAAAGTTCGTAGAACAAATTATTTCAGATTTCTAAATTTCCCAAAGAACATTAGGAATATGATCTACACCACATGCAGATATTGTTCCACTTTGTCTTAAAAAGAAAGGAAGGTTAAAGAATAAATCAACTGGTTATTTCCTACCATTATAAGACATTACTGGAGTGTCATTCATATTTCTAATATGTGAAAGTAAACTACTTTTAGAAAGTTACCAATTTGTTGTCCAAATTTTTCAGAACCCTTTGCGAAACTCCCCCCCCCCATGAGTTTATTCTGTGCAATAAATTGACTACACCAAATTATAGTTACTTTAACGTTTTCTGGTTTCTTTCTTTCTTTTTTCTTTTTTTTTTTTTTTTTTTTTCACTTTAAAGCAAATAAAGGCTGTTTGTTACAATTTTTTTCATTCGCATATGCAGCGTTCACCAAACATTGTTGTGGCAGCACAATTTACATTTTCTTTCACAAACTGAATGACCAGCATTGTGTTTATTTCGTTTGACAAGAACCACATTTACAACTAAAAGGAATACTAAACTGTATTTCAACTAAAGCAAATGTTATTTACTAAAGCCTTCAAAATCACAGCATCAAATGACAAGAGAAAAATAAGCATTGCTCCTTCATTCAAAGCATATTTATTCTTTGGCACATTAATATGGCAAATTCCTACTTCTGTGTATCCATTTGGGTCAGACGTGCATTTTTACCAAAAAGTATGTCCCATTTTTCTCAAACTCCTACTTTTGTGCACAACTAACCATCTTTGTAGAATGTTTTACTCTTTCGAGCATTTTCCCCCACACACGTATTTGCTGCCCTATTCATTTGTCAATTCAGTATACCATTGTTGGTAGGCCTGGGGAAAATCTTCAAAATGCATGTCTTCAAAAGATAAGAGCACTGCACACAGGCTTATTTGTAAAGAAAAGGGTGTGCGTTATATGACAAATCTACCTAAGAATTAAAAAATGTAGTTTGAAATTATATGTGCATATTATTCACCAGCATAACATACATGCACATGTTTACAAGAAGAATGCATATACTTGCGACAATTTTGTTTTAAAATTTTTAAAAGTATGCCACCACAGCCATAAAAGATGTTTTACAGAAAAACATGCTGCAGCAAGAAGACTTAGTATAAACTGAAATCTTACAATGCATTTGGTATGAACAAAATTATTTCAAAAACTATTATGACACAAAGGCATATTTAACTGTTATATATTGTTATAACACAAAGGCATATTTAACTGTTATATATTGTTATAACACAAAGGCATATTATTTATGCAACATTATTAAAAAAATACATATATTATATGTATCCATCTCATGACTTCCATCAAAGATATTTTTGTTTATATTCAAATATGCTTGGGAATAGAAATGTTGGTGCTGTGACCAGAATCTTCGATAAATTAGTCATTTTTTAAAAATTTTGTTTTTAAATTTTCTTTAAGAAAAATATTTTTAAATGGCATACTAAAATTTGAATAATATGTGTGAAAATAAAAATCTGTTTCTCTATGTTAGTTCATATATAGCTGATGTTCATTATAATAGTCACTCATTCCATCATGTGTATGTACAGTAACTATTGTAAATGTATACATAAGGGGTCATCATCTGAACAAGTATAGCCGCCCAACCAGCATAGTGGTTAGTGTGGCCGACTGCCGCGCCGAAGGGCTCAGGTCAGAATCCTGGAGAAGGCATGGATGTTTGTAACTGTACACTGTCAGTGTGGCATGGGGGCACTCTAAGTATACGGTGAGCTAAAAGTCCTCTTAATTGGTGGTAAGGAAAGAGGAGTGGGAGACTTTCAGACCCGCCCATCCCCGGGGTGCTCTCCATTTAAAATTGGGGCAGAACTGTGCTAAATTAAAAATCTAACAAAAAATTTTTCAGCTCATCAGCATTAAAAATAAATCACCTAAATAATTTGAAAATAAAGTGATCTGTAACTTTACAACAGACAAAATTAATTAATAATAAAAAAAGAATAATAATAATAAAAAAATAAATAAAAAGCCACTATTGCTGTTTACAATGGTTACGAACAAAAAAATGAACAAAATTTATAAATTTCCAAATATGAATGCAGTTGGTTTTAAGGTTAAAATTTTCTTATACACGGTTTAAAATCTCAAAAGCTGCAATAATGCCTGCTACATCATCTCTCCATATACCCTTAATTTCTCTTAAAGACCTCTGATTAAGACAAGTCTTTGTTTAATATGTAAAGTATCTGACTGTTCATTCATTCATCAGATGCTCACTTATGAACACTTAATAAATAAAAAACAAACCAACATTTAATATACATATATTATATAGTATAACAATATAACACATATACAATAAATGAACATCTAAATCATTCCAGACACATAATTACACATCTAAACAGCAGTAATTCAGTTCAAATATATATGTATAAAAACTTACTGGCCAGTTATAGTACAAATGAGTTAATTTGTAAGAAAGCCTTTGAAGATGCTCAGGCTTTAGACCACTGTTGTCCTCTATAACATTGTACATAGTTGGAGCTACAGTTCCTTGTCTAACACTTTGAGATACAAGATAAAAATCATACCTACAAACATATAAGAATTTTATTAATCATATCCCATAATTATATTGCATTTTAACACAAATTAACACTTATGAAATAGGAAACAGCTCCGATGAAAGATACATACACAAGTTTCCGTACAGTTGACATTTAAAGGAAACAAGCATGAATGAAATCAGTAGTGCACACAATATTAGAACTTATTTCTCATTTTCTTTTACTATTATATTTAACATGTTCAATTTCAAGATATTTGCCATTTGGAAAATCAGAACTTCATACTGTATTGAATGAAGTTTGTGTGTTTTCAAACTTTCGTTTTACATATTTCAATATCAAAAAGTTGTAACACCTAACCACAGCTGAAATAAATTTGTAATACTGAGGAATCAGGTAGGTATGGACTTCATATGAAACTCATAGTAACACAACTTTTTTTGAAACAACTTCCAATTTCAAAAAACTAAAAACTCATAAAATAAAATTAATTTAAGAAATGATTTAATTAAATTAATCCTTAGAATGATAATTTACAACAATTTAAACCTAAAATACAAGCTCTGAGGAGCCCATAAATGTTTGTAGTTATAAAGCACATTAATTTGTGTTTAGTTAATTCTTCAATCATACATAAAATTTATTAGTATGAAGTCTTAGAGTTAAGTTTATTGACACCTATTACTGGTGATTGAAGGTCATGAGACACAAGAATATGATTCTAATTTAAGAAATGATTTAAATTTTTAATCATTAAGAAATGAATGAACTTCGGTACGAAATTATTTCAGAGTTGCCACTCAAACAGGAGAATGAAATTTCCTGACTTTTCCAGGTTTTAAGGTGTGTTTTATGAAATTTCATGAAATGTGAAAGTATTATTTACTAATAATAAATAAATTTAGAGGGAAGAAGCAACATGATATGAATAACATTAAAATAATTAAAAATTGAATTACAATAATCAACGATATTTTGGCAAATATAGTTATGGCAAATATGGTTAGCTTCGATGAATGCTTACTATTTTTTTTATTTTACTGCAAAATGACAAAGAAGGCATTTATTAAAAAGAAAAAAAATGTTTAAAAGATTTTGCGGTAAAATCCTAGTATACGCTATGGCCTTGCATGATTTCAAAAATTGCCACCAACACCAAAATGGCCTATCATAAGTCGATAAATCCTGTGCGTACCATACATAAAAGCCTCCACAGTACCGTTACACTTGGATTAAACGGATTTTGTTTTATACAAGAATATGCATTTTCTTTAGTTCAACATGCACTGCACATGCGAGTTTCTCCATTCTCGAGGTTACTAGAAACCAAAATTGTTGGAAACTTGTTTTGCCTTTCTAAAAGGCAATCTGATTGCAGCTGTGAAAATTGGCTCTATACCCGCTGCCCGAACGACGCCAAGAAAGTGATAGCTTCCAACATCAGCACAAAACTTGCTTTATGGGGGGATTGCTGTACGAAATTCTCCGACTTTTCCAGATTTAGACTAAAATATTTAAATTCTCTGACTTTTCCCGATAGCATGGCGACCCTGATATTTAGTCTTTCTGTTTGGAAAAAGTACACAGTATTGATCTAACTGAATGCCATATTTGGTTTTTACTACAAATTCTACATAAGTGTCTTCTTATTAGTGTGGATTGGTAACAGCTGCATTTTTGACAGAACTGCTGCACCAAGAACCCAAAGCGACAATTTGCCAGAAGAGCTATTAATTTTATTTTGGCATTTTGCATTGATAAATAGAAAATCACTTTTTATATTCATGTAACCAAATATTAGAGCGCTGTATTATATTTAAAGAAATTAAATAATGAAGAATCTGCAAAAATGTACATTTCTCGCATTCTGATAAAGCAACGGTACCTCAGGCCATCAAATTTTCTATAATGTATGTTTGTCTCCACCCGAATATGGGCATCTGGTACTCCAATTTTGGAATTTGCCTTATTATATATTTCATATTTTGTAAAGAATTTATGAGTTTTTGATCAAGAAACTGAATGATTTCAAAGAGAGTAATGGCAGCACTGTAACCCGGGGGGGGGGGGCATTTTAACCTCCAGTGCGCGAGACTGTAGCAGAAATTCCGAAATATGCTCATTTTAAAATTATTTTGCAACATTTCTGTTGAATTGAATTTTATGGTTTAAGTAGGAAGAACATGATAATTAATAAATGAAGGTAACACACAAAACGTTTAAAAAGTGCCCCTTTGGGTGTAATATAAAATCTAAAAGCTTTTCAGTATAAATAAATATATATATTGAGACCATCGTTCTGAGCATGCAAAACTAGTCTTAAAAATTTTCTTCTTTTTAAGTACCTGCCATTTGCAACAGTTTCTGATTCTAAATCATCAAACTCATTAGAAGAATCTTTTGCATTATTTTTATATACTTTACATTATCTTTCATGTTTTATATTATTACATACTCTACATACATCTTTCATATTTTATATTACTTTATAAGCATTTGTAATAAAACATTATGGCATTATCCTTATTTCTACCTCTTCATAAATAACTAGATCTAAAAGAACTGGTAGTTTGGTAATCTCAATATATTGCTGAATATAGACTAGACTTTTTTTTTTTTTCAGTTGCATAGAAACCTATTAGCTTAATTACAATTGGAATACATAAATTTGTAAACAGGCTGTAATAAATGAGCGGTGTACATCACATGAAACATTCTGTTACAAATCATTTAAAATGTCATTAACAAATATGCTTTGTAAAGGGGGAAAAAACATACTAATCATAATTTGCATGCATAATTGGACAACAGCATGATCCTTTCTAAGCAAAATTTCATCTCTAGTCAGCAGGGTAATAAATTCATTCAACATATGCTTCCTTCCTTTTCAAATCTGTACTTTTATCAAAAATAAAATATACTGGATGTTCTTTTATTACCAATATTACATGAGATGATATCGAACAGAAAGGAATTTCCAGAGTATTTCAAGAATGGCATAGCTGCCAACCTTGAAATCTTAAAAAACTGGGAGACTTGATAGAAAACCAGACGGTTTTTCACATTGATATGTGACACCATTTCAAATTAACTTCAATCTGACTTTAATCTACAATTCAGGTTATTGCAATTAAGATATAAAATTCTGATGTAAAATATATTAGCATTCAATCAGGTATTTTAATTAATATTTTCAATATATATTTACGTTCTTTATTCAGTTTCATTTTTCAATTTTCAGTTTACACTGAGAAAATCCCAAAAAGTGAAACTAATAATGTATGTAGTATTTGGGAGGATAAACTAAATATTTACCCCATATGGAAGTAAAATAAAATTAATACAAAAAACTATCTGATGAAACATTGCTTGAATCTTAATATAAAAATCTACATGTCTACAGTAGACAAATAAAATCAAATTTAATAAGATCAATAAAATATAACAAAAAGTACATTTCAGATTAAATCAAATTTAATACGTAAAATTATTCTCAAAATCACTTCATTTGCAGGCATGCTATTTGTCTGATTTAAGTTCAATTAATTCAATAAATTTCATTTATTGCTTGCAAGCATTTTTTTTTTTTTTTTTTTTTTAATGAAAAACCAAAAGAGTTGGCAGCTATGGTATGGGATCATCTTGATTAGAATTTACAATACTCGCATTGAAAATGCAACACTAAGCAGTGGCCCAAAAATTATGCAAATTTCAGAGAAGACAAACATCACAGAATTATGCAAATGATGTGAAATGAGCAGCTCTCCAGCAAACGTTGAAGAAAATATTAAGGAACTGCAAAATGTTCGATTTTCTTGTTCTAATTTCTGCTAGGGAAATCATTGCAGAAAATTTGCTCTTGTCTGAGGGTGACAGCAGAGAATAGCAGGCTGTCATCAACCGAGTTCCAGCAAACTGCCAATTTTACAAGGGACATGGTGATCTGACTGAGAAGGGCAGGTTGGTCCATACAACAAACCTCAGCTGACACACATCCGGACGTGTCCACAGTACACCGGCTGTGGCAACGGTGGTTGGAACAAGGAAATGTGGCAAGTTCGAAGGGTGCCAAGTGCAGCCAGAGGGAAGTCAGAACGCATGGATCGACACATTTGCGGACAAATGGTGGTCACGCGCAAGCCACTTCTACAGCATGTTCAAAACATCCTGGATGTTCTGATATTGACCAGAACCATCTGCCATTGATTGGTAGCTTATGGCTTGCACTCGTTAAGAAGACTGCCAATGATCTCGCATAATAAATGCCAACGTCAGAAATAAATTCCGGCTCGAGCAATGTAGATAGCAGAATGGCACAGGGTCATATTCCGAGATGAGCCATGAATACAACATGCTAGGCATTTGTTTTTTCACTTATCTAAAATAACTTTTTATATAGCACAGAAAATAATATCATGAAGATTATTACATTAATTTTTGCATATTTTTAACTAAACATAAAATATTCATACAATCTCTAAGTTACATGTTAATCATCAGAGAATGTTAAGTACTTACCGATCATAACGTGTCACAGTATTGTCAATCAGGGTCCCTGGTGGTGGATTTAAATACCCACTTTGAGTTTTGTGAAAGAAGCGAGCATTTACTTTCTTGTTCACAATAATAAAGGCATAACGTGTTCTGAAAATTTTTTTATCAAATCTTCAGAATTCAATTTTACAACTATATTATACATAAAATCATAAATGCAATAAATCTTTTTCAATATATATTTTATATAGTACAAAAATAGGGCATACCCTTTGTCACCCAGCATGTCATTAATAACACTAACAAACTGTTTTATTTCCCATTCCTTTACATAACGAATTTGTCCATCTCCGACCCCATCTCTGTAGAAAATGATGCGATCAGGAACACAACCATTGTGCTCCTTGTATTTCCTTAATGCCTCTACAAGAAATTCCTTAGGTAAGTATCGCATTAAATACAGGCATCAAAAATAAACCTCTGAATTAAAAATATACATTAATTAAATGAAAATATAAAGTAATAGTTTTTAACTTAATATGTCAGTTAAATAACAAATCAATACAGTACAAAGTCCGAGATCTGGAATCATTGAGACTTCGGCAATTCCGAATTTGGTATTTTCCCCAAATCATCAGTTTAACCCCTTGAGGACCAGCGCGCCGGAAATAAAACTCAGTCACGGAACCGAACGCCCTGAAACGGAGCGTCACTACCGGCCCGCGCATTTTAAGCTGTTAAGCCTAATTTTACAAAAAAATTTGTATAAAATCAGCATTTTAATAAAAAGACTCCAAATTTATAAACTATATATATACTATACTGCTATTTAATATGTATTAAAATAAAAAATATAACGTTAATACAAATGAATGAAATATGCAAAAAACTAAAATCATAACTATGCACATGAAAACAAATACTATACACAATAAAACAAAGCTGCAAATATTACAAACACGAAATAAAAAAAGAGGAAATTAAGAATAATAATATATTCTGAATAAAATCGAAATTTAAAAATTCTGCTGTGTGTGATATAGTTCAAAACAAGGATCCACACAAAGTCCAACATATTTTGCACTCATAATATGTTTGTTTGTTTTCGATTTTTTTTAGCACATACGACACATCTTCTACTTTTATTTCCTTTCCCATCAATATGAATTTTTGGAAAATGTCTACCAGTTAAGACGAAATGCAGGTTCAGAGCAAGCATCCTCTTCATAATTATATTCCTCTGTGTCTGCGGAAAATGAACCTTCTGATTCACTGTTATAAGAAATATCTGTATCACTATCGTCACTAATCTCAGAATCACTTTCATTCATAATTTTACTTATTTCACTGAGTTAGGTATCTCGGTCTCTTAGCCATGGCTGACGAATTGAAAATGAATATAATCCCATCACATATCCCAAAACTTCTACGAAACACACACATAAAAAAACGCCGCCAAAACCGAACACCACCCATAAGTATTTGACTCTTACCCGTTGCAATAATCCACTGAATGTGCTCCCCCATATTCTCCTAACGAAAAAAACAAAGCAATAAACAAGTCACTTGAACTCACACGTGCACTGTCAAACACCCGTGTTTCCCAGTTTGTTTATATTAATTAGAAGAAATAATTTCTTCCATTTCACTATCTGATTCATTCATCTATTTCGAAATCTCGCTCTATCAAACCTCAAAAGGCAAACGCAATTCTACCCCAACATTTTAACTAATAAATGTTCCCTAAATTTCCACAATCTGTCAAAATATAAACACAGAGCGCAATAAATTTCAGCCCTTTAAAGAGCCGTGATTCTCACTTTATTTACATCAATAAACATATCAAATACAGAAGCATAGAACAGAAACTAAAGCCCGTTCATGAAGGTCAAATACCATATGAGTCGACCGTTGTGAAAACCGTTGCCGTTTAACGCTATCTAGTAGCATTTAAAAATTCAAATAAAGCGTTCCGATTACGCATACGCGACGCTGGTCTCTCCATATCAATCGGAGCTCTTCGCGTGGAAGCGACGCTGGGCTAAGACTGGAATCACTGCGTCGCATCAACAAGACCTTGGTCACGAACGGGTTAAATCTAAGATGGAATGCAGAAATTATAAAATTAAAAATATGAAATAAGATATTTGTGATCTAAAGGGTATCAAAATTTACAAAAATTTTAATATTTGTTTACTTTATTAAACATTTCTTTCAGTGTAAGTTGTTTTAAATTGCATATGCTCAAGGTTTAATAAAATAAAATAAATTCCCACATATACTTAAGGCTTATTGAGGGTGTAACAGCTTTAGATATTGTTGCAATAATAATCTTGTACTTTTGAAATAGTTGAATTTGAAATTTATATGTTAAGAAATGGCAATGTTTGAAACGCCAACTCGAGAGCTGCGTGCGGTTCTCGCACGAAGTAAGAAAATGATTTTTAATTTAAAAAGAGATAGAATACGTTTTGGCTGTTTTTTTGATGTTACCTTTTCTTCGACTTATATGTTGCAGTTATGAAATTGATCTATTAAATAAAGTTTGCTGTGTTCCAATGGAGTTTGCTTTAATTACAAAACAAGCATTACAGTCTTAATTATTTTTGGAGGCACCGGCGAGATAGAATAATCGTGCGTGCTTTTGAAATGAAAGCACATCTCCTGGAAAGCAAGGTATAGCATTTCTTTATTCCCAATTTCAAACGATATTATAAAGTTATTTGAACGAATTTTGATTTTAAACACTGCAGAAAAGCATACGAAAATGTGTTTTGCATCGTTGCAAATTTTAGTATAACTGTGCAAAAGTTTTCTGTGTTCTAAACTCAGTTTACTATTCCTTACTTAGTTTGAAGTGTCCATCATTGGACTTAGTTTGAAGTGTCCATCATTGGACTTAGTTTGAAGTGTCCATCATTGGACTTCGATAGTTTGAAGTGTTCATCATTGAACTTTAATACTCAAGTTTATCTTGCATTTTTACATATATATTTGAGTCGTAAATTATTGTATGTTATTTTATGGTGCATCACTGCATATCAACTGATGGTAACAGTCATAGGTTGTTCGGAATAAATGTGGTATTGCTTATTCTGAGCATTTAAACAAGTGCATTTAATTCCTTGTTGCCAGAGCACTTTATTTATTTATTGCAATTAAGTTGAGCTATTTTGAGGAAGCGTAAAGAACAGGGTGTTCGTAAACTTAAGAAGTAGAAAAAAATGTCTTTCTTAGGAAGAGCTCGTAAGGAGGATTTGCAGAATCTCGCAACTGAACTAGGTGTTCAGGTGACTGCTGATTTGAAAATAGTTGATCTGAAACAGAAAATTATTGAGAGCAGAGATTATGACGAAGTATTCGTCAAAGAAGTCTTAAACACGATAATAGAGGACCGAAAAGAGAGGGAAGAAAGAGAGGAACGTAGGAGACAGGAAGAGGAACGTAGGAGACAGGAAGAAGAACGTAGGAGACAGGAAGAGGAACGTAGGAGACAGGAAGTAGAGGAACGTAGAAGACAGGAAGAAGTAGAGGAACGTAGGAGACAGGAAGAAGTACAGGAACGTAGGAGACAGGAAGAAGTAGAGGAACGTAGGAGACAGGAAGAAGTAGAGGAACGAAGAAGGAAAGAACAATATGATTTAGAGAGATTAAAACTTGAAGCTGAGATAAAGTCTCAAACCACCGGACAGGTCCGGGCGAAAACGGAATTGCGACATCTGATGCAGAAATTTGACGACAAAGAAGGAGATATCAGTCTATATTTATCACTGTTTGAAAGGCAAGCAGAATGGGCTCAAATTGATAAAGAAGAATTTGTATCTCATTTGCTAGGACTACTTCCTTACGAAGTAACACAAATAATAGCTAGAGAACCCTCTGATAAAGCTAAAGATTATGAACATGTGAAGACTTTATTGCTAAAGCGTTTTAAATTAAGTCCTGAAAGGTTTAGGCAGAAATTCATGAAGCATCAAAAAAGTACCGAATCAACATGGGTGGATTTCAGCTATGAATTAGAAAATTATTGCAAGGAATGGGTAACTGGTTTGGGAGTTGAGAGTTTTGAACAGTTGTTGGACTTGATGGTGATTGATCAGCTTAAGCGTCGAGTCCCTCCTGAAATTCGAGATCATTTTCTTGACGAATGGGTAGAAATGATTTCGTCCAAGAAATTAGCCGAAAAACTTGATGCCTACGAAAACGTCCGTGGAAACTTCCAAAAAAATCTTGCAGCCGATCGGCGGAAAGGGAAATACAATCCAAAAACTCAAAGTAAAACAAATTCCGATGATAAAAATAATGCTGAAAATAAATGGCCTTCAAAGTTTAATTCGGGAAGCAAGATCTATCAACCTAGTAGTCCACGTCCAGATGATAAATATGAAAAACGAAAGTCACTGCAATGTTACCACTGTGGGTCCTATCAGCATCTAAGACCTCAGTGTCCAAAACTTAAGAATAGTACTGAATCTTCTGCTAATCTAAACAGAATTAGTTCAAGACCGGACGATGAATTTCTGTTACCTTATACTAGTATTGGATACGTAAATGGCTACAAAATTCCTATATTAAGAGATTCAGGTGCTAGTATTGATATAGTTTGTCGTAAATACATCACGCCAGAAATGCTGACAGGTGAAAAAGTGTGGGTGCAACAACCATTAGATTTAAATCCAACCTGTTTACCCTTGGCTGAAGTCGAACTAAACTGCGATCTCGGACATGTAATAACCAAGGCTGCCATTATTGGAAACGAACTCGACAAAGGAAGGTATTTATTAGGCAACCGAACTGCTGCACTACTGAATGAAAAAAAAGAACCTGAAAATCACTCTCACCAGGTTAATACAGTGACTACTAGAGCTCAAACGAAAAGAGATGCGGAACAAGTTTTTGAAAAATATGGCCGGCTTCTAAGATGCGATGTCAAATACGGAATGTATGGAACATCAGGAAGAAGAGGTTCTGGAAGGACTGGCATGGCATATGCATTTGTTGATTATGATGATAGACGAGATGCAGAGGATGCCATAAAGTATGAAAATGGACGAGAAATTCGAGGCCAGAGCATTGTTGGGGAATGGGCTAGAGGGCCATCCTATCGCTCAGGGGGTGGTTCTAAATATCAGCGAAGTTCAAGTTATAGAAGAGAGAGTTATGGACGATCATCACGTCAGAATAGTGAAGAATGTTATCGCTGTAGACGGACAGGACATTGGGCTCGTGATTGTCCTGAACTTGAAAGAGATAGATACTATCCTCGTTCTAGACATCGTTCTCGTACAAGGTCTAGGTCAAGATTACACCGTCACAAGAGGAGTATCTCACATAGTCGATCTAGGAGCCATGATCGTCACAGAAGGAGTTCTTCTGGCTATCGCCATAAAAGTAGAAGTGTAAGCAGAGATAAAAGAGTAAAGGCGAGGTCACCCAGCCGATCTGTAACACCATCCAAGTTAGTTTTCCGTTCACGATCAAGGTCGCATGGAAAAAGTCGAAGAAAATATGAAAAGTCATCTAAAAAGTCGCGTTCAAGAACTTTTCCCTTCGGAAAAGTTTCTCCGTTGGGGGAGAGATTGTAACAGCTTTAGATATTGTTGCAATAATAATCTTAAACTTTTGAAATAGTTGAATTTGAAATCTATATGTTAATAAATGGCAATGTTTGAAACGCCAACACGAGAGCTGCGTGCGGTTCTCGCACGAAGTAAGAAAATGATTTTTAATTTAAAAAGAGATAGAATACGTTTTGGCTGTTTTTTTGATGTTACCTTTTCTTCGACTTATATGTTGCAGTTATGAAATTGATCTATTAAATAAAGTTTGCTGTGTTCCAATGGAGTTTGCTTTAATTACAAAACAAGCATTACAAGGGCTAGATATCTTACTGCCTGATGCAGTCTCTGTGAGTCCTAAATTCTGCAGTACTGTTCTGTTATTGGGACCAGATTCAGAAATTTATAAATGTGTGTTTGTATATTACGTGTATATACGTGTATATGTATACACACACAATTCTGCTACAAGCACCTCCTAAGTTCTAAATTTTTGCCACTCGTAAATTTTGGGTTCCAGTGCTTTCCCCAAATTCCAAAAATTTTGTCTTCCCTAAATTCTGCCACCTGGTACCACCATACAAGCTCTGGCATTGGTTCTGGGTTTATGTGAATAACAAATCAGTTATTCTCGATTCAAATAGCACTAAATGTAAACTTTTGGCCAAGGAGTATCATTAACAAAATCTATTTTTAAGATATGGAAATCAACATTTCCTACATTTCTTAGAGCATTAAACTTAAATTTGTAATCACTGCCAAGTATAATGTAAGTATAATGTCAGTATAAAAGGTTACAATACTCTTTGTTACTCAATTACTAATAAAAAAAATTGTTTAAGCATCGCTGCATGAGGCATTACTCAGGTTGCCATGTGTTGGTAAACATGCGGCGATGAAGGCAGAATATAATAATGATTTGCCAAGTTGGCGCCAAGGATATAAAATATTAGTAGGAGTAAAATCAACAATGTTCCTATGCAGTATGTTTCAATTTGAGATAGAATCACAGCTATGAAACCACATTATCGGTCACAGCAAATTATGCTAAAATAATTGTTTCTTCAATAACAAAAATTTAAACATTTAGTGCTGAACTGAAATTAAAAACTGGTCTCTCCACATGTCTTATTATTGGGGGGAGGGGGTCAAACGTGCATGCGTTTAGCACACACAAAATAAATTCCTTTTAAAAAAAGTTTGTTGGTGGCTTTGAGATCCGGAATTTGACATCAGGATCTCAGGCTTTGTACTATATTAATAAAACGAGTTAAAATCCACTTGACCATACAAGTAATGTTCAGATGAATAATAAAACACAATTAAAATATCTAAAATTTACAATACAATCGTTAGCCCACAAATTAAAAGGAAAAAGCTAGAATTTTACACAAGTAGAATTCTGTAAAAAAATATAATGTGCAACCATACCAACGCAAAAATGTATTTTAGAAACGATCACTTCTAAACTAAGTTTTTAAAGAAACATAAGTAAGAAGTACAGCTTTTGTAGATGAACACTGTAACTAAAATAACAGTAATGTTTCTCATCACTAAACAATTAAACTGAATTTAGAAAATGCTAATCAAAAGTTTTAGGTCATAGGTATTTAATCAAAACCAAATAATACACTGTTACAAATTTTGTATAATGTAACATGAAATGCCTTAAAAAGCAAAGCACTGCCAGAAAACCAAGATTACTGGAACATTAGCATTGAGGTAAATGGCTATCTTGTTAAATTGGCGACATATTGTCAAGCTGGCGATGATTTGGGCAGCTAATTTTTGTCGCCAAATCTGGCAAGATTTAAAAAATTGGTGATCATTTGGTACAGTCCCAGTATAATGGTAACAGGTCAAACTGTCTATGTAACTATTCCTTTTACTCAACTGTAACCATATATGCCAGGGGTGGAGAACCTATGTCATGCGACACAGTAGTTCGGGCACGTCACCAATCAAAACGGTTTGATTTTAATTCAAAATAACAATCAAACGAGAGTGAGTCTGACTTACCCTGATCAGGTGCAGGTGGCAAGTGCACTCATTTGTTAGTGTCTTGGCTTAGGCTGCTTTTAGATGGCAACATAGATGTGACAGAGGCATAGCCACAATGCAGGAATTTCATTCAGACCTGCGACACAGGGCCTAAGCTGTACCCACTTAGAGAAGTTAAATTTGCACATGCATGGATGTGTTTACAGCTTTCCGGCTCTGTTTCCCATTCAGGTTTTGTGTGTTCGCTCTGATTAGTCAACTTATCCTAAAGTTTCCTAAAGTTTAAAGTTTCAAACTTTATACCAAGAGGCCTGAACCAGATATTGTGACATAGCACAGACTAGTTGCTTGGCAACACAGCTTGGCTTAAACCACTTATGCTTTATACCGTTGAGTGAACGCAGCTTTAGTTGTCACGCGTGTAACGTGAATACAAGCAAGTTTTCCTGAGAAAATACTCGCCAAAAGTATCCATCCTCTAAAGAACCGTACATGCTAGGTTTTATCTGAGCTAACGAAGACATCCGGCATAGCCAGCTTTGCCCCACGTGGTTGAAAAAACCAGCTTTGCTTCAATTAAGAAATCTGAACTTCATGCTTTCCAAAGCTGGATGACACCTGCAATCGATTTTGTTTGCTTATCCTTTTGTGAACGGCCACTTATGAGGTATCTCTTGCATATTATGCCATCGTTCAGTTAACTAATTAACCAATATAATATTTTCCCATTCACTTTAAGAGTGCATAAACCACATTTTCATTATTATCACTTATAATAAATTATATACTCCAAATTATTAACGATTATATACTAACTTATTAATTATATACTCCAAATTTCAAAATATGGCAAAATGTCAATTCTTGTATATCTTAGAAAAGTTTGAATTAAAAACTAATGTTTTGCAGGTATGCTTAGATTATAAACCAAAATTGTTTTAAAAAAATTTATAAAAATTATATAAAATAAAAATTTTTAAAATAAATCATAAAAAATGAAGAAACCTAAATTTCAAAATGTGAAAGGAAGAATCAAAGTTTAATAAAAAAAAAGAGATTAATAAATATATACCAAATTCAATTAACACTGAGGAGCTAAAATTTGAGAGAGAATTTTTTAAAAACTTCTCGTGCGATTTTTACAAAACTTGGCAGTTTGGCCTAATTTGAGTTGTAGAATCGAAACATAGAACAAAATTTCCACGTCATTTCAGAAAACGTGATGTTTTGTGTCAAAATACCTATATTAGAACAATGCTATATCACAACATATCCTAAGACAATGCTATATCATAACATATCCTAAGATATACTTTTGAGACATGTTGACGCAAGTTGAAATTTGTCAATTGGGCCAGTAGAACAGGAGATATAGAACTGTCTTTTTTTTTCCCACAGTGTACATGAGAAAACAGATGAAGGAAAAGTTATTGAAGAATTTATTTTTTTAACTGATTCTTCAATCAAGGAATTTTCAGCAAGATTTTCTCAGTTCATAGAATTATCGAAAATACTCAAGTTTATTATGTTCGATGATGTGATTTAATTTGATAAACTGAACTTGTATTCGACTGATTGGAAATTGAAGAATTTGAAGTGCAGCTGATTAATTTCCAGTCTAGTTAATATGGATTCAAAAAATTTATTGAAACAAATAAAAGATTAGAATTGGTTAAAACATAAAGATTAACAAGCAATATAAGTAAAAATACTAGTAACGAAATTTTCAACATGGAATTTGATTCCAGACACATTTAACTGTTTGTAGAAGCTGACTCATGCTATTTTAAACATATTTCCATCTTCTTATGCCTGCAAGTCATTATATTCAGAGATGAATAACATTAAAAACTCACTTAGAAACTGCTTGGTAAATGTTCATCATGCATTCTGCTAAAAGTAACATCTTACAACCCTTTGTCATCTAATCTGCAACAGCAGAAGTCACACTAATGTTACTTTAACTTGAATTACACATATAACTATTTGTTGCTACTGTTAAATAAGGAGTTTTAAGTTCTTAGTATTCAGTTTTATTATTTTCCCAAGTCAAAATTATTTCACTGCACATCTATGGTCTCATTAAACATTTCCTTCGAAAAAAATGACATGTTGATCCATAAAGGTTAGCCACCCAATACATGCCTTCCAGTAATTTCGAGAAATGGAAGATACACGCAATTTCTCACTGGCCAGAAGAAAACTGTTAAGACTGGAGACAGAATCAGCTCTTGCACTATGTTCTGTTAGTTTAAAATGGTCACTACTGAATGTGCTCTGCCATACTGAAAAGAGCAATACGAGTACTTTCGTAAAGAGTGCCAGAACTGTATTATTTTTTCTGGCAATAAATTTTATCAAGTTATCAGATCTGTGTGCATTCAATCAATTACGAACCTGTACAGTATTTTCAGTTAGATGAGGTGAGTCAAATATTAAAAAAAAAATATTATTCTTAAATCAAATTTTGCAGCTAAGTGCTTCCCAGTTACAACTAAGTTCTTCCTTCGAAAGAACTTTTGTCATTTCTATTTTTACTAAACATGGAAACTTATTTAAAGAGGAAAAATATGGGATTCTATTACTGCAGCTCTCATATGCACCAACTCTTTAAACCATTAGCATATTATTTTATTAAAAAAATTAATTGTGCAGTTAAATTTAAAATAATTACACATTTTAAAAAACTTTTAGGTTTTTTAGAATTCTTTTCATTTAGTTGAAATCAGGGTTGCCACTCAAACAGGAGAATGAAATTCCCTGACTTTTCCATGCGTGTTTTAAGAAAATTCCAGTCTATTTGCATAATGCACTTTGGCTGTGCTAAGAGGTAAATTAATTATGGTACCACTTAAAAAACAAAAATTTGCCAATTACATATTACTTATATATATATAATCCCCAAAGCATTACTAGTATAACTATAATAGGAGTTGTTTTCTCCATTGAAGACTGAAATTAGAATTTGCTCAATAAGGATTAAAAAATGTCTTTTTTGGAGACATTTTGCAGCTAAACAAAAGAAAGAAATATATTTAATGATATTTTTAAATAAATTCAGGTATTTTATATCTATTTAGCAGCATACATAAGCAAAAAATATGTGCATTAAATTTTGCAGTGTTATGTCATCATACTGCTTGAATTTGTTTTGGGATTATGGCAGAAAAAATTTCTTGAAATTTGAAAGTATTATTTATTTATAATGAATAAATTTAGAGGGAAGAAGCAATGTTAAATGATACAAATAACATTAAAATAAAAACTGAATTACAAAAATGAACAATACTTTGGCGAATACAGTTATATTAAATGGTTAGCCTACTGATTACTATTCTTTTATTTTACTGCAAAATAACAAAGCCATTCATTTAAAAAAAAATTTGAAAAAGATTTTGCGGTAAAATCCTAGTAAACACTACGGTCTTGGGCCATCAGGGGGCTTTGGAAAAATTCGCTTTTGGAGGGGGGATCCAGGGTTCGTACACATTTCTGCACATGAAATGAAGTAGTATTAAGGACTTTTAAGGACCATTAAAGAAAAAAATTAAGGACCTATCAGCAAATCAGAACTGCATAAATTCAATTAAACTATATGCCTGAACTTCACTTTCGTTATAACAACCTAATAAAAAAGAGATCCGTAAGTAGGATGCACTATTATTAAGCATAATTATAAAATAAATTCAGGAATAAAATCTTTTTTGTAAAATTTGTCAAACAAGTATTAAACATTTTATACAAGATTAGTGGCATTTTATTTATGTTTTACTAGTGGTTAGCTTTATGCTAATTTTTTTCTTTTATGTCTCATTTCGTTAAGTACTTGCTCAGTCTAGAGATTTTGTAAATAGCAGGCCGATTTTATACCAAACGGCATAGGTTAAAATGAGAAGTAAAATCCATAACAGAAGACTGGCTGTTGTCAATGCTGTTGCTCGACTAGAGAGAGACTTGCCGATCAGAACAGACCTGAATGCCTGATGTTGACAGGGTTTTTGAAAGTTATGCTTTGTCCTGACGCAGTTAGCGTTGTAGCTTCGTGCAGAGTTCCTGGAGTTGTAATACAGTTAATATACTTTAAGGTTTCAATAAGCCACTAAAGCACCAGAAGTGATAAGTTGTTTTGTATTATTTTAAGTCTTACTAGCTGTAAGGAATATGTTTTATAGACATTTTTATATTTTTGGGTTGTATCTTGTGACCATAGTAAAGATAAATGAAAGGCTCGATGTAGAGATAACTTTTAAAGAGGAGCGATTAGTTACCAAGAATTGAATTAGGTAGTTAAGTAGGTAGTAGATATTATAGAATTAGGTAGTACATATTATAGATTTACCTGGCCACTATTAAATTTTATGTATATTTTTTAAATATTTGATGAAAATCACAGTCTAATAACATTTTACAATTTAGAATACATGTAATTTATGACACTGATTCTTAAACGACATCAGGATAATAATACATTAAAAGCTACAACACGTTTATGTTTTGCAGCAACAATACTCAACAAAATATTTATGCGTCTTTTTAATTCGAAGCCTTCCCAGAAATTATGGCTAATTTATATCAATTTCCTTCTCTTTAAGCATCTTTTCTAACAATGAGAAATTTGTTTCAATAAGCAAACCAATGTTCGCATTAGTTGCTGCTTCATCTCCTAACTTGTCAATGTCCTGACATTATACCTATGAGGTTTTATATAATCTGGTAAAAGTTAAATAGTCCAAAACTCTTGATAGGCATGAAGCAAATTATCGTCATGTCTGAAAGTAACAGATAAAATTTAGAATAAACCTCTTTATTTAAACTGAACTTATAAGTGCTTGTTCTTATGCTAACAGAATGAACTACAGCTCATGGCGATGTAACTAAACAGAAAGAGTCAAATTCAAATTAAAATTGTGGACTAGTAGTGAAAGACAGCACAATTTAATTTTAATCTAAGCTGGCTCAGTAACTCATAATCGTAACAGATTCAAATATCGGTAGCGATAACGCAAAGCTGAATAATTACAAATTATCACAGCTGCCAGGAACTAATGCAGCGTGCAAGCAGAAGCCAGAAACACTCTCTGTCTTACAATACTAAAACCTCAGTTTAAATACTGTCTACACGATTTGCATTCAGGTGAGGAAAAGAAGGGAGAAGCTATAGTACAGGCTGAAATTATAAACAACAGGCTAATTTACATAATACTAACTATACATATATTTAAAGAACAATTTTCTTTCTTTTTATGCATTCAGTTTCTTTTCTCGATAAGTTTCCTCTGCATTTCAGAATTTTTGGATTTATTTAAAGACTTCTGTTATTCTAAAAACTACATGTATTTAAAATATATAGAAGTACAAAAATGCATAACGCCAGCCCTGCGTGTCATGCATTGAGATATATAAGATACATATGATAATCTTTTAAGTTGTTAGTTTTCAATTCTTTTTTAAAAGAAAATTCCTTTCTGTAGATACGTGTCCATGTGCCAACATTAGAAGCATTATTGGCATTTTCCATGCTTCTGCTTAGGAAAAGAACAAAAAAGGGGGAATAATCATGTTAAGAAAAAGATTTCTAGGATCAGAAGTAAAAAATTCAAATATTAGGTTTTCATTGTTCTCCCAAAATTTCTCCTAAGAATAAGCAATTCATCACAGACATTCTGTAAAATACATCCATTACAAGTTAATACTATGAAAATATTTTTCATTTTGTCACATTTTTCTGCAATCTTCTGGAATCTTAGATCTATAAATCTTTCATTCAAATCCTTCTAAACTTTCCAAGGTGCAATGTCTAAAATTCGAAGAAAGACTATCACTACCAATTCTGCAACAGCGAAAAGTCAGAAGTATTTGAAAATAAATAAATTAATTTTATAGAGAAAACGGATGCACATTCTGAAAGTTCTGAATATTCAGAGACAATTACAAGGGGAAAAACTCTTACCATGAAAAAATAAGAAAGAAGATTTTTAAAATAATTACACTGCTATTTTGCTTTTGTAAATTATGCTTTGTAAATTATGCTTTTTAGCGTTTATTAACTTGTTTATTTTCAGATTCAAAATATTGTAATAATAAGCTGCCCAAATGAAAAGAAATATTACTTTATAATTTAACAGGGAAAAATAAAAATGTTTTATTTCAGTGTTAGTTCTTAAATATAATTTCGATATATTACCATTATTTTAATGAAATTTATTAATGTTACAATGTTCTAAACAAAAGTGTTGAAAAATTCACAGATCTCCGAATTAAAAATTTTGTATAGACACTTATGTTAAAATCGCCAAAATGTTGATAAGTAGCCAAATTTAGAACCGTTTAATAAAAGAATTCACATCCCCAAAAAGGAAAAGTTGTTTAAGAGCTTTTCATTAGAAAAAAGAAACAATTTCGAAATGCTTATGTTTCATTTCTCGCCTTGAAACTCGAGTATCGCACCGTTTATATTAGAAATAGGAACAAATTCAAACAATAATCATATTTTTCAGTGAATCACAAAAATATTCCTCGAAAATGCTTATTTGCACTTGAAATGACAGTCGTAAAAATGGACCGAAATTTTAGATGATTAAAATTAAGGACCTTCTAGTGATTTTGGGTGAAATTAAGGACTTTTAAGGACCAAAAATCGATTCTAAAAAACCTAAGGACTTTTAAGGACTGTACGAACCCTGTGATCGCTGTATGAAATGTTCTGACTTTTCCCTGAATTTTTTGGTCAATTTTCGAATTCCCTGACTTTTTCAGTTTTCCAGGTAGCATGGCAACCCTGTGAAATGCAGAGATGAAATTCAACAGATTTCTCTGAATTTTAAGGGAATTTAAATACATTCTGTCGAACTCTTTAAGTTTCATTCTTTTACAACTTTACAGGCAGTCATGAAATAAACAGAATCATAAATGATGAATGAAATCATAAATAAATACCACAATATGAAGAATAATGATTCTGATTGTAATGTATCATTAAAAAAATATTCATCTGAGAACTCACCAGTTAAGTTCACTCTCAAATGATTTGATAACTCTTCCCATCCACCAGCAGAGTGGAATGAGACCTTTGAGAACCAACGAGTCATCAGCTGATTCATACTTGCAACAAATGCTCCAGCTGAGCGTCCTTTTCTTGAGGAATCATGATAGGTATCATAACCAATTATCATTACCTTCAATTTAAACTAAGGAAAAAAAGGAAAGAAAAATATTACTACCTAATGACACAATAACAGCCAATTCATGCTTCAACAAAGTTCCAGCTGAATAGCCTTTACGTGTAGATAACTATACAAAATTATCATTGATTTCAGCTCAGAAAAATACAACTTTAAATATAATAACAATAAGGTGTTAACATAAATTTCCACTCAGTATATTTTATTCATAAACCTTAATCATTTAAAAGGTAACCAAGGTTTATGAAAGGCTGCAGATTACCATTAATTAGCAATACATACTGCAATTGAAATATCTAGTTTTAACGAAATCTTTCTGCTAAAAAACATTCTTAAGTAAGGGGGGGAAAAACATGAAACAATACCTTTAGTGCAGGATAGTAATCACAACCCAAATCTTTTTTCTGCAAACGTTTTGGTAGTTTTTCAAAGCATTTGACCTAGAAACTTCATGGCCACGGGTCCAAAAACAGATCAACCTCATTTCGGACATCATGTGCAGAACAGAAAGGAAGATAGTACGAGTAAGATATCACTGAAGTGTGAAAAATAATAGAAGTCCAAAGAAGCGATGCTCGGGCTATGTGGAGGCTGTCACAAAAGACTCCATTTGAGTTCAGGGGTAAATACAGATACATGAGGTCTTGCATTATCTTGATAGAACATTACCTTTTTGCACCGGAACTAGGTTCAACTTTTTTCCTTGACAGCAGCATCAATACGGACTAGCACCTTGCTAGTCCTTGTAGTCTTTTCCTCTTTATAGGATACTCTTTGTGGATAATTATGATGGCAACCCCAACAGATATTTTTTGTTGGTCAAACTGCACTTTGTGACGCTGCCGATGGGCTCACCGGGCACAGACCGATCCCCTCTTCAGCATGTATTGGTGAAGTAAATCCACTTTTTATTACAAGTGACGATCCAGTTCAGAATTTTGTCCTTGCGGTGATATTCAATTAGATTCGTGAAGGCCCAAACATGTCTGTCCTTATTTGCTTGAGTCAGCTCATGTGGCACCCAGAGGTTGAACTTCACGTGAAATTTATGAGACGCATAGCAAGGCTAAAGAGCATGGTACTAACGTCTAACTCATGAGTGGTTGCATACTGTTCTTTTTCCGCAAGTTCTTGCAGGCAAGGCTCATCAACATCAGTAGTCAGAGCACGATGCTTTTTTAATGTCATAGTCCTTGTTTTTGATCTTTCAGTACCAAACCTTTACAGTGTCACATGATACAACATTAGTACCTAAAGTAGTACCTGTATATATGATTTGGTGACATTCTGTAGCTGACGTTTTGCAACAGAACTAGATGTAAATGACGGTACTAATCTGGTAGCCTGATACTAGTTCCATTTTACGCACCTCGTACTTAATCATTATTTTTTCATTTTTTTACAAATTTCACAACACAGTGTTCTAAAGAGTCTGTCTCGCAAATGTCAAAAATCATTTGACAAAATACGATTAAACATGGCAATGCAAACTTTCGTTAAAACCAAATATGAATAAATATGTATTATAAAGAACACATAACTATATCTGCCCTCCATTGTTTGCTTGTTCGGGGGCTTTTCAAGGCACCAAACAACTTAATTCACATTTATTAAAAAATTAAATCTGAAAGGTCTCCCCACCCCCAAGAACATTATACCAATTTCTTAACTGTTAACAGTCTGCCATATACTGTAATGCATATGGAATATACTAGCTGCTTCTTAAATTTTTTAATTATTGAAAACTCAAGTAGAGAAAAGAGCTTTTACTTTGTAGGGTGATTTTAGACACGAAAATAAAAATATGCATGTTATTGCATAGATAAAATAAGAAACCCATAAAATGATAGTAATAAATACAAATACCTATTTCTAACCTTGGGCTTGATAGCCCATGACTCTGGCCTTCTTCAAAAATCTCTGCTTTCGGCAACTGTTTTCCAGTTTTTGACCTTTACAATGTTTAGGTCATTTACAGTCAATCTATTTTTTTTGGGGGGGGGGAGTCTAAAACTGACTTTGTACAATCCAAGTTCAACAACAAAATAAAAGCACTTTTGTGGTTTTCCCCACTTTTTCTTAAGAGTTTGTCATCAAAATTTTTTCTTAGAGCCTTTTAATACAATTATTCAATAATTGTTTGAAAACTGCATTTGAAAGAGATAATCTAAATCTACACAAACTAAAAAGTACAAAAGGAGATTTATAAGGAGATGTGAAAATGTGATATATATGAGAAGTCTCCATTCATAATATTTAGGGGGATTCAGTATAATGTTTATATGAATGTTTGAAATGTTTATAGAGAGTGGGGCAGAGCAGTTTGCTTATTTTTTTAAATTCAATAAAAAGTAATGCATATATATAATTCTTTGAACAGCATCAAGTACAGTATGTAAAGTTTATGTTCACACTGTTTTAAAAATATCAGGCAGATGGCATCCATTATTGTCAGCACACTGCGTTAATTGAACTCGGAAGTTTCGCTCAACTCTTTCCAACACATCGACGAGCATGCTGGTGAATGTTGCTTATTTAAATTTGGCACTCTGAAGTGACGGTTGCTTTGAAAAAGGTGGGGGTAGGCACAGTCGAGAAACATGCTATAAAATTTTAGCCCGTTTGGTTCAATTAACATCACAGAGTGGTCGAAGGAGGAACGGGCCATTTGCTCTCGAGGCATACTTCAATAACAGCTGCTCAATCTTCACGACTAACATTCATTCCGTGCCCATTTCAATACTGCACCCCGCAACCCCGTTCCTGGTTCGCATTTGATTGTTTTGTGGGTAAACAACTTCAGGGAAACTGGTGATGTGAAGAAGAAACCTGAGCTTCCACAAACAGCAAGGTCACCACAAAACATTGACATGTTAAGGAATTATGTTTTGCGATCTCCTAAGAGCTCTGCTCGGAAGCATGCTGCTGCTGTTGGGTTGTCTGCCTGATCTGTGTAGCAAATCCTCCACGAAGAACTGAAATTTCATTCCTACGAATTGGCTATAGAGCAGAAAGTTAATACACGTGATTTTATTGCTACAGAATTCATGTGAAGCGCTTCTCGCAATGTCTGAAGATGAGCTTGTTTTCTTCACTGATGAGGCACACTTCCATCTTTCAGAATCGGTAAATTAATCAGTGTCCCCTACATTAGATTCTATATATAAATCTAATATATATCCTTAGTCACGCTCTCGAGACATGAAAAAAAGCAAGTTGAATTTCGTTAATCGGCCCAGTAGAATGGGAGATCTAGAACTGTCCCTTATTTTTGTGCAGTGTACATATAATATAGGAATTTTAGTTAGTTAGAATATTCCATGTATGATTCTGGACTAGCATTTGTTATTTAAATTTTTATAATACTTAATAAACACTTACCGGTATTTCAACAGCCCATGGCTCTCCACCCAACTTGCAGTTTATCTGGATAGCTATTTTTGTAGCAACAGACATCAACATCTGTTTCTTGCTCAATGTTCTTGACACTATTACTTGGCTGGGAACTGTTAAATATTTTAATGATTTCAGTACATAGGATTTATGATAAAATAACAACACTTTATAGTTTTTATAATTAAGATAAATTACACAAAAAACGATTCCAAATCTTAGTTCTGTTTAATATGACAAAACATATTAAGATATAGTTCACTAAAGCATAAAATAAAACACATCAGAATTATTACACATCATCTAATTAATATGCTAAAATTGAAAAATCCTAACGGCTTAAAATAAAAATTTCTCCCAGAACAATGCCTATGATTATTTAAAAAGCAACTACATTAAATTATTCTCAAATATAAAATAATCTGATTTGCAATCAAGTTTAATATAGCTTTTTCAAATTAAGCACAAAATAAAAGGAGTTTATGTTTTATCTTTTTATGCACATAAAAGATTAAGATATAAATATATCTGACAATTATTCATTATTTGATACGAGTAATGACTTTTTATTGTTTCGACAGTTTTACACATCGACTTTTTTTTAAAAAAAAATTCCTTTAGATATTAACAAGTTCTTCCTTAATGCATTACACTTGAGCCAACTCACAATGCTTCAGGGACGGCTGGACTACCCACCATCAAAATCTTCAAGGTTTCTATATGCTGATTGCAACATCCAGAAACTGTTATGTCATACATTTCCATTAATTTCCTCAACATAAGGGGGAGCTCAACCCTGACCTTCGGAAATTTAGACATCAGCTTAAAAGTTACATTATGTGATAAAAAGTTACATTATACTTATTATATTCCTTTAAAGTTACATTATGTGATGTCCCCCAAGGCATTTGAACCTGAACTGTTGCACTGTGGACATAAGCAAAGAATTCTTACGTTAGTTTGTGTGCTGCTGATTAATGTTGCACCGTGTTTTTTTCATCCTTCAGGTGTAAATTTTTTTTTATTTTATTATTATTTTTTTTACAAGTAGATAAATTTGAGTAAAGCAGTTAAGCTTAAGCTATTTTCATTTTTAAGTTTAAATTGATAGTTAAGTTTACTTATTTGTTTAGTATTTCTTAATAAAGATACATGAAATACTCAGCTGTCAAAGCGCAAACTTTGTGCTTTGATAGCTGAGTATGATGGTTCAGTAAAACCATTGAAACTACTCCTGCAAAAATTTGCAAATATAACTCTGTTTTTTGCTCTTTGACTTCTACATTATTTGTTTTAAAACTTTGCTTTTCAGGAAATCCTAAAAAATCATTACTATGTAGTATAAATGAATGAATAAACGACATTAAAACGACAATAAAAAAAAAAATCTAAACATTCAACAAAACGTCACTATTCAAATCTGAAGCGAACAAAATCCAGGAAAGATGACTTCTGTGGCATCACTCTTAGCTAACCAGGCCATATTCTCCAGTTGACCGTGGCTCACCTCCTTCATCTTATTTATAAGGACCTCAGGACAGTGCCTGAGAAGTCTTTGGATCAGAATTTGGCCCAAAATTTAACATAAATTCCCTGGTGCAATTACTGGAAAAAATTCTGACACTAATATACACTAACACATACAAAATGCAATAGTTTCAATTAACTTACCAACTGAAAAAAAAGTACAGGAATGCATGATTTTTACATAAAAATATTAAATATTTAAATAAAGAATTTTAGGTAGTAAATTAAAACATTACCTTACCTGCATTATCTAGACATGTGTGCTTTTTTAATGCATCATATCTTTCTTTCCTATCATTAGGTACAATAAACACAACCATCTCTGTTCTGGCATTATAGTTATCACGAAATGCTTGTAAATAATTGTTTACACGGTCTCCTTGAATCACAACACTAAAAAATTTTCAATATAAAAATAAAGAACTTATAACAGCTATCCAAATTACTTGTTACACGTTCTATATTTTCTTTATACATGAAAAGCATACCTTTTCTTGAAATGCTTATGTACAGAGGGTTTGGGATGTACTATGGCTTTTGGCATTCGTACTTGTTAATAATAGAATATATATATATATATAT
>KK115345.1:59932-114936 GCA_000611955.2 Stegodyphus mimosarum
ATATTAATACATAAAGTAAACACTCACTGCAATGAATACATTTTAAAGATAATTATCCGTGCACTTCAAACAGCAACGAATTAGCCTTCTAATTGCCTGGACTAAATCCATGACAAGTTATTCTATCAGACTGCTGATGGAATTCTACCTTAGCTTGTTAAGATTAATCCTTCATAAACAAAATGTACTTTCTTAAATGGTAATGACATGAAGTACACGAGAAACAGAAGCAAGCTATAATAGTTGTTAACATGCTCTGTGTGTGATACTTAAGAGAAATAAATTGGACAAAACTGCCAAACATCTATGCAGAATTTAGCAAAAAATCAAGGTGAGATATTTAGACAACAGCCAATTTCAGATTTTTTGAAACCACATTAAAATGCAAAAAAAATTATGTGTACAGAAGTAAATTTTATTCATTTCTTAATGATTATTTAGCTTAAACGTTGTCTTACAGGCTGTGCTAACCTGCCAAATCACCTTCTAAAGAGTAGACAGAACGTAAACTACATTCAATTTTTGAAGACTCTGGATTATAAAAAAAAATTGGATATAGTTTTTTTTTTTTTTGGTATTAATGTTTCCATTCATAGAGAGGCAGAACAGAACTGTTTTCAGTCAATCAATATAATTTACTTTTCACACTCATTTTTTTAACAACTGCAGATTGATGCACTTAAATGTACTTAGGGATTTCACTGTCACAAAACATTTCTCTAAATAAAGCTGCAGCATGATCTGATGCTTTCAGTCACAGGTTAGCAAAAAACACATAAAAAATAGTAGTGCATGATTTAAATCATGTACTACTGTTTTTAATTCCTATGAAGTTATGATTAACTTATATGTAACACTCCCCAACATGTGGTTTAAATTCTGGCATTTAGTATATGATCACTTATGAAACAGTCGTTTGCATGTTATAAAAGTTACTTTAGCAGGCTTAAGGTCATAATGACAGGGCTAAGAAATTTAATGCCTGAAATGAGCTCGTAACCATACAATTGTTACCTATTCAAAAGGAACTGTTAGATGAAATGGATGCAGAAGCACTTATGGACAGATTTGCAATTGCCAACTGAATCAAAGCAACTGTTCTTAGTATAGTAGACTAATAGCGAAAAAATTAATTACTTGTTAATATATAAAATGCTCACTGCAAGTTTAGTGTAATTCTATTTTTAAAATACCTACAATTTACCTAAAACTCATGACAATTACTTTCATTTAATAACTCCTGTATACTGTTGTTATTCGTACAGCGTACATATAATTAACCATATTTATTTTGTAAAAATTTTAATTGTACATTTCTTTGCTTCCTATATTTTGAAAACCTTGTTACCCGTTAAGTACTCGTTTTGTCCCATTACCATTACATACTACTGCCATTTCTAAATTTATATCGCAAAAAACTAAAATTAGATTGTGTTTATCAACAAATGACTCAACTGTGATGCTTTCACAACAACTAGAAACAAATTTCAAAATTCTGTCATAAATATATCTGCGACTGTTTGAAAGTGTATATATATATAATTTGCAGATTTATGAAATGGACTTCGAATTGAAACAATGTGTTTTCTGCGGTAACCTTATGAAGGGAAGGATTACCATTTATACCAAGATATTTATTATTAGGGCACAACTGCTAAACCTTGATATATGAAAAAAACAGCCAGTTTCTTTGAGATTTTCACATTATGGCGTCAACATCGTTTTGAAGGAATTCTGCATTAATTTAAATTCTGTTTATGTGGAGCACGATATGTGTTACTGAACTATTTAAAGTATGATTCTAATGTAAAATATAACGATGTTTAAATTGGATAATCTAAATTTTATGGTTTTGTTTGATCTTGCAATTTTCTTACACTTTTATACTGAGGAAATCTTGAATAAGGAGGGGTGGAGCTTCTATTTATCTTAAAGTACTTTTAATTACAATAAAATAAGTGTGTGTATACTTAGTAATATAAACTTAGTAATGAACATTTCACTGATCTTAAAAAAATACAAATATTAACTGATTAAACATGGGCTGAATGATGATAAAAAGCTATACAGATTAAGATGATTCATATCAAACAAAATTCTAAATGAAATATTACGCTGAAAATTTTGCTTTACAATGCCAATAATTCTGCAATTATCTGATTTTTTTTTTATTTAAACAGAATGCTGTACACATGAATTGAAGATTGGGGGAAAAGAAAGTTACGCGTTCTATTATGGATGTTTGTTGCATTAATTTGTGGCTGTTTTATGTAATTTTCAGCAACTGTACTAGATTACTCACTTCCCAAATACTGTTCAACAGATACATTTCTATTTACATATAATTTTTAATTCCTACAAAATCTCAGCTTTTACATCAGATTTGATATTTGTACTCAAATTGTCGTCCGAGACACATAGAAAGTCCTTCTAAAGCTGTATCATGCAAAGCTACATTCATAACTTTAAAATGTTTTACTAAACAAGCTTGAAGCTAAAAGACTATACTTGATACTTGATGCAGAGTAATAATTGCCATAGATAATTCAAGATGCATCTAGCAATGGGAACTTTTCAGCAGTAATTACATTAGTCAAATTATTCATGCAGCAAGCTAATTTATCATCATTTTAAATGGAGAGGGGAAATTTTCATAATATACATATATATATACACACCCAAAGGACCATTACATTATGACCTTTCTGATATTGATGTTCCCAGTCGCCAAGCCACAACAAATTGATCTCTATCAAAGTCTGATAGCCAGTGCTTTTCTTATTATGTCGCTAACCACACTATGTTTGGGAAGAAAACGCATAGCCGCTTTATATATTCCAATAAACAAAAAAATTTAAATGGTTCATTTCAAATTGCAAACGAATTCTTTAGATCCAACCATTACATTTTCATTAAATTGTTAATTTGCAAGCAGTTAAGTTTTGTTGCAATTTCGCATAAACAGACATTTTGGGAAAATTTAATCATTTTATGCAAAATGCTACTTTAAAAAGGGGAAAAGAACTTTCTCCATATCAATATTTATGCATCTAACAAATTAAACTTTTATCTCATAACTATATAAGCATGCAACAAAATGCAGATAATACTTACACATTTGGAGATCTCACACGCATTCCCATAGGTTTACAAACTCTCTCCATAGTTTGTAGAAAATCATTACACTTGCCTTCATCATAGCCAGTACAAATAACAAGCCAATTCTCTAAATTCATAGGTGCATGTAATGGTAACCCTCGTACTTCTTTTGAAAAATCCCCAGAGCTTTGTTTATAGTCAGACTGAAAAAAAAATTATATTAATATCATGAAATAAAAATATACAAAAAGAAGCAGGCAGCCTATAAATCGGTGTCACCATCTTCTAAGCATTAATGAAACATTATTTATATAAATTTGTCCATAAACATTAGTTAACATAAACTACAATGCTTGGTAGTTCATTATTCATAAAATATTGAAATTAAAATCAAATTTTCATTAATGTGGTGTATGGTGTTAGATATGCATATCTCGCATCTTGATTTCATACATATTTTCCACAAAACTGCTTTTTTAAACTAGGACGGTGTCCAGATCAAAAATTCAATTTTTTGCATTATGCTTCTCCAGAAGTACATCAATCTGTTTTCGCTTAGAAAACAGAGAATTATGGAGACTCAGCTTTGTTCAAACCTCAGCAACAGTGCCTATCTAGGAATTATTTCCTTGTTGTTCCTTTTTAAAAGATTAACAGCAAAACTTTGTATTTTTTCACAAATTTTACCAGTTTCTTCCATTGCTGGCAAATTCCCCAAGCTCATGTTTTAAAACTAAGGCAAAAAATATCCTAATTTCTTTATAAAAACTGTTTAAACTTGGTAAAATAGCAAAAAAGAACACATGGCATCCTTCTTTGACTGAAGAATTGTTATGAGCATGGTTGCCTGAAAAATGGTTATGCTCATGCTTGCCAGAATTTGGCACATTCTGAAAATTTGGTGACTTTTGCTAAGGTTGTTGCATTAATACATAAATACCATAAAATAATATACTACAGCTTAACATTAGATGGTGTTTTAATTCTGATAGTTTGCAGAGAGAAATTACTAGAAATTATCTTTTATTGTGGATTGTAAATGCTTATCTGTCAACTGAATTCTTTTAAATTACTTTTCAACTGTGAAAAGAATCTGTTCATACATAAACATATTCCCAAACAAAGCATTCATTTTTAGCACAAAAATTTGTATAAAAAAGATTTTTTTAACAAGTCAAATAAAAATTAATCAAATCTGTTTTACTTTTTTAAATGAGATTTATATCACATTGTAGATTAATTGGCTCCATTTATAGATTTTCTGCTTCGTCATTCGGAGACAACTGTACTAGAAGGCCAAAAAATATGCTGATAAAACATGAGCAGCAGCAGCTATGCATTCTACATCCCATGCAAAATGCATACCTGCCAACTTTTACGAAAATGCGTTTGTCTTTATGATTTTACGATCGTAATCCCTTTTTTACAATTTTTTCCCTTTTTCAAGTGTTTTTAATGATTTTTGTTGAAATTCCATCATGTCGCCAATTCCATCATGTTTTACCGCCAACTACCGACTACTTCGAATCCAGTAACCTGCAGTTTCTCCCAACTCGCCGCTTAACCATCCAATCCAATGCGCTGAACTTGTTTCTCCCACTCTTTTCTTTGTGGGCGGCAGATTATTTTTTTCACGTTCGCTTCAGCAGCAAGGGAATTACTCAGCGAGCGTGGATTGTCGCACTGTTTTTTTGTTTTGTTTTGTTTTGTTTGCACGTGCTACGAATTTTCTTAATACGCCGTTGTTACGAAATGAGTTCAAAAAAACCGTATTCTCGATATTTTCAGCCTGCCCACAAAGCCGAATTTCCAACAAATAAAGAATCCTTCAAAGGAAATAACTATGCATTTTGCAACATGTGCGTGTGTGACTTCATAATAAGTCACGGTGGAAGAAGCGACATTGTGAAGCATGTCAAGTCCAAAAAGCATGAAGTTAATGCTTCGGCTTCGACAACGTCAAAGAAAGTGGATGATTTTTTTTCAAATTCGGACGCCGATGTCATTTTGGCAGAGTGTTTGTTTACTGCATTCCTCATCGAACACAACGTGCTGAAGTGGCAAATTTGAAGCAAATTGAAAATTCATCTTTTAAAAAGATTCTTTTTTTATTATTTTCCATTTTTGTTAACAATTGAAGAAAATGAATGCCATAATGATGCTTTAGATGAACTACAGAACCAATTTTCTGCTGCACAGTTTGAAGACTTTGCCAGTTCTGGAGAAGATAGAATTGATGTCCTCGTTGGTACCTTAAAAAGAATAAAAAGAGCTGATGAAACACCAAAATATGATAGACTAGCAAGAGTTTTATGTGCTATTCTCGTAATTCCACACAGTAATGCTGCGTGCGAGAGAGTCTTCAGTGTTGTGAAGAAAAACAAAACTATGTTTCGTTCTTCAATTTCACCAAAAACTCTAGAAAACATTTCAATTGCTAAATGTTATGAGGAAACTAATTGTTATAACAGGAAATTTTCCATAGCCAAAAATTCTTTGCAATAATTTTTTTTAATAAAATTGCAATAATTTTTTTGTGTAACATTAAGTTCTTGTTTTATGTTTCCTAATAAATTTTTTAGTTACTACTTTGTTGAGATTTCCTAATGTAAGTACAATTTTCTTTTTCTATTTGTATAAATTGTTATTTTTTTAATATCAAAGCATAACATTTAATTCTTCGTGTTCTTCTGAATTTTGGAGAAATCTTTTGAATTTTTATCTTTAGAGGTTGGCAGGTATGAAAATGTATTCATAAAATTCTCCACCTTACTATGAGAAAACTAACTGGAAATACATACCCTACGTTCAACAATTCAACAGCGAAAATCTTGGTCACTTTTTGAGCACTTTAAAGTACCATGAGAGTTAAAAGTTTCTTACAACTTAAAAAAATCCATAAAATACAAAGAAACTATGATAAAGAAGTGTGGTTTGCAAGAAAGGACTCAAAAGGAAGGATTGTTTTTTAACAGCAAAAACATTTTTAGTTTCCAAATGCCACCAGCAGATGGTGCTGATGTATGACACAACTAAGGCGATTCACCTGTTATAGCTGAATGCAACATGTTGAAATGAATTGCAAAAACCTTGACAGATAGAATCTTTGAGTTCAGCCGATATTTAAAGGGATGAATGGTACACAAGTGATTTCAAATAGACGCACAACCAGAAGTTGACCGGAATGGGGTCAGGTGTTCATGAAGGCCAAATGATCTAGTCACCTTTGATCACTCTGTCTTCACCAAAGGTACTCAATAGGAATAGTTTTACTGGATTGCCATAGTATGTGGGTACGCCATCCTGCGCAAAGCATATTACAGACAACACACCTCTGACTTAATGCAGGCATTACTTTGTCAAGCAAAAAAGTGCGATAATGTTCAGAAGTTACTGTGCACATTTCCCAGCTAGATATGGGATACGGTTCTTCAAAGAAAAATGGTTCGACAATAAAAGATGCGGTGAAGCCACAACAGAGTGTCAACTTGGCTGGATGCAGTGACTTCATCATGTATTCACGAGAATTCGATGTCGCCCCACATACAAGTGCTCTGGGAGTTGACATGCCCATGCAGTGTGAAGTGTGCCTCATCCATCCAGAAAACGTTGAACAACTAAAGAGGGTCTCTTTCAATTCTTGCCATAGCCCACTCAGCAAATGGACCACAGCTGTGTCTCCCGATTGTAACTCATATAGTGATTGCAGTTAATAGGGATAGAAATACAATATCCCATGGAAGATAAATCAAATTAATGAGTCACATCCAATAAATATCCATCCAGCTATGTGAGCATTGCTACAAGTATGGATGATTCCTATATCATTCACAGTGGTTTCCACTGCTAGTAATTCAGCCCTTCGCCAACAAGGGTATTCCACTTCGAGGCCAAGCCTACAAAGACAGTTTCTTCAAACTATTTCATAAGTTTCAGTATTCCAGAACACTGTATGTGGCCATTCTTGGTCTTCAGTCCTCTTCCAATGCGAAATTTTCTCAACGCAACAGTAGCTAACTCTCCATTCAAATAGAACAGCTTCACCAACAATGCTCATTTGGGTAAGACAACACTCTGAAAGTGAATGAGTAATCCTTGTGTATTGCAGTTTTTTATTGCAAGATTAATTTGCATAATTCTGCTGAATCCCTCACATGTCAGCGTCCTTAACCGGTGACATTTTTAACTAACACCTTTTTTGCTGGGGAAAAAAAAACAAGACTTCCTTGCAAACCACATTTCTTCCTTTTTTCAAATTCTTAAAGTTTTAACAAGCTTTTGGCACAAAAAATTACATACCTTTTTTGAGCCTTGTATTATGCTTTCAGGGGGTAAAACTCTTCCTTTAAAGTTTACTAAAGTATCACTGAATTTAAGCCCCCAGTCTCTCATCTCTCTGGCAACATTTTCATTCCTAAAATTAAGTTTATATACATTTTTGAATTAACAAATACATATTTCCATCAAAGAGCATTATACGAAATAGCATTAAATGAGGTCATCTCATGGAAATAATGGGGTCAAGGGAAAAGGGTATAAAATAAAACTGTTCAAGTATTTTGTTATTCATTAAGTATGTCTTTTGTAACAATGCAAAATAAAAACTTACTTCTTACAAATATTGAAACAGAACAAATTAATATATAGAAATAAATAAAATTTTAAGTCACCATTTCAGTCTTGCCTTTGAATTCCTATCAAAATCTGCATCATTTTCAGTAAGTCTATAATTTCTGTTATGAAAGCTAAAATTGTTTTTAGAAATGCATTGAAAGTTCTTTGTGCCCTTCTTCAGAATTACTGTTTTTAATACTTTCGCGTTCTTGATGCGCTAAATCCTTAAGCTCACCATCAGAAAAACTTTTTGCTATTTATTTCGTTTATATCAAAAACAAAATCTCTAGTGTTATTGTCCTTGTTTAAATCTGGCTAAACGTTTTTCCAAGCTGCTTTCAAACATTTTTCCATTACCTCATTTCAAGGAAAATTTGTTTTCTATAGCAACAATGACATTATAGGTCCTACAAAAATGTCTTATTGATTGTTTATCATCTCTGTCTGCTTTTTTCAAACATTTGTTTAAATGTTCGCCGCAGCTTTAAAGTCTGATATGACACCTTGATCCATTGGTTCGATTGATGCAGTTGCGTTATGAGCAAGAAAACCACTTCAAATTGAATGCATGTTAATAAGTCAGATAAATTCGTTGGGGTGCTTGGAGCATCATCCATAAAGTATCTTTTTTTTCCCCCTCAATAGCATTTAACAGATGGGCAAAAAATGTTCAGTGAACCAATTCTGGTCATAGTTCTTCATGATTTTTTATTAGATTCCCAAATTGCAGGTAAAGTTGAATTTCATACTCCTTTCTCGCTCTTGGATTTTTGGAATAATAAACAAGTAAGCTTTAATTTGAAGTCTCCACTGGCTTAGCACCAAAGGGCATTGTTTAACGATCTTTTGCAGCTTTAAATCTTGATGCACTTTTTTTTTCATGGGATAGAAATGTAAGTTTTGGCAATGGTTTCTCTTTTTCATAATAGGCCTGTTATTTAAGAACTAATTCAGGAGGATAGTTTCCTCATTCAACTACAGAGAAGAAGTAATGCAGATAAATTACTTTTGGCACTTCAGGTAAGCCCAATGTTGTGCACAATTTTCAAGTAATTCCACTATGCCAATAAAAATGTGTTTAACCAAAACAGTGCTAAACGGACCAGCATTAAGAGGAGTCTTACTTTACTAATATTTTACTTATTACTAGTATTTACTTCCATTTTTGTAACTAAATTTTAAAAATATATTTAATAAGTGAAATGATTTAATTATATATTAGAAAACTCACCTATTTACTCTCTGAATAAAAGTCTCCAGATTTCTAACTCTTTGACTTGGATTAAGCCTTGTTTCATTACCAAGCTCCCTCATCATTGTAAAATCAGTTCTCATTTTATCAGTTAACCCTGCCAATTAGAATAAATGGGATATTTTACAACAATTAATAGTTTCAAACAAATATAATAAAAAAATTTGCAATTTTCTTGTTTTAAAATGTGACAATTTTATAAAGCAAATGAAAAAAAATCAATCAGAAGAATTACCTGTCATGAGACAAAGCTCAGGAATTAAATATATCTTTTTAGATTGGCTTGCCCCTTGCCTTATCTCTTTTTCTTTAGATGTGCAAAGTAACAATGGTTGCCTTGTGTCCCTGATATTAATGTCATATTGCTAGATGAAAATACAAATCTATCAGATTCAATCACAGAAAATATACTCTTAAACCTAGCAAATATGTATTAAACCACTGAAACAGATAATGGTACATGTAAAATTTGAAAGCAATTTCTCCCAAAAAGGCAAATTTACAATTCAGACATTTATACAATTTCATGAAGTATGGTATTACACAGTTTGAAACACAGAACATTATTTCTTAAAACAAATTTAAGTATTACATTTATGAACTAGTTATTTATACTTTTAATTTTATCATCACTGTATTCTATCAAAATGTTAATTAGTGAATGTACGTAACTCCAAAGTACTTGAATTCAAGAAAGAGCTTTTGACAGCTATAGCTGGTCACTACTCATTTCATCTTCAGCTTCACTAATCATAATTCCTTGCAAGAATTTGAAGTCCTGAGCCAAACTTTGCAGGCATGCTTTATCTTGTAATTTAAAATTTGAATTTTACTTCGTTCCCCACAAGCAACAGAGACCATTTGCTGTTATTGTGCACATTGTGCAACCATTACGGTATCACGATAGTTCCCCCAGGACAAGAAGAAAAGGCTTGCAAACTGAAAAAAAAAAAGCTCTTTATGGATTAAAGCAATTGGCAACCTCTAAGAAAAGTTTTCGCAGAATTAGGCAGACCCATGCTTGTTTCTAAAGAAAGATGGAAATGACACGATAATGAATATTGTCTACGTCGCAGATATCTTTATAGCATGCAAAAGCGATGAAAATTACCTGGAATTTTTTCTGAAATTTTCCACCCGTTATGTACTGCTCTTTGATATCTGCACCAACAGTCTGCTTCTACTGGGCACTGTGTGTTCTTGTTAGAGCAGCAACGGAAAAATGCAGCAACAACTGCTGATCGCATACTTTGTAAATTTCCTATGTTGCTTCATATAGCAATTCCGTAATAATTTATACAATAGATTCCATAATAATAGATACATATTGTACAACTTCTAACAATTTGCTTTCATGCTGCCTAAATGCTGTTTTTGATATAAATAGCAAAAGTAAATAACATTTTACCAGGTGTTTAACCTTTTCCAGCAAGCCTTAATCCAAGCACCAAGGAGGAATTTAAAATATTTTTATTTCCATTTCTGTAAGTTGAAGAAAATTCTTCTAAAAATTCACATTTGCAGTTCAAGCTAAAGTTTGAGCAAAGCCCAAATTTTGAATCTTCTACTAACTGCAAGCCAGTTCGAAACACACTGGGCAGCAGAGAATAGAAAAGATAGAAGCTAATGTTGCAAAATCAAATATTCTATTTTCTTTCAGGTCTTGAACATTCTTTGCAATCATAACATCTGTAATTTCAAAAGTTTTTAATTTGGATGAGCTTGCAATTGTCACATTATCACAGACAGTTCAAATTCCAATTGTATAGTGATTACTGTAAAAAGATTGCTTTTTACTTTTCTGAGATCTTGCTTTAGTCATCTTAATTAAAATAATGCAACAATGTTAAAAAATGAATACAAGAATCAAAGAGATAAATATAAAAATTAAACAAAAATAAAGCGTGAATATGTCTGTAGGAAATTAAGAACAAGCATAGACAAAATGTAAACAAAATCGTAATGTTACTAATCCCAGTTCAAAATATTAAGCCAGATAATTATTGCCCAAAATAAGAAAAAGTACCTAGAATTAGAATGAAATGGTTTAACACAAAAAGTGCAATTTACACACAAATAGGTTTAAAAAAAAAAGGATAACGCCACTATTTACCTTTAACCCCTTAACTGCTGCGGAAAACGTACAAGATTCTCTCCAGTGCCACCGTTTTTTTACACAGGCGCGGGCAGTTATATGATCTATTAGGGGGAAAATAAATGCAAGTTTTCTCCCTTCTCTGAAATAGTATCCTCCTTTGCATACTCATCAAGGTCATTGTGGTGTAGCATTCCAAAGCTTTGTGAATAATTTTACTGGTAGCAGCGCAAAGCAAATGATAGCATTTCGGAAAGGCGTATATATACGCCTGGGGCAGTTAACGCATCGGCTGAGCAAGGCGTATATATACGCCCGCAACAGTTAAGGGGTTAAAAGTTGAGCCTTTTAAATGGCACTTAGTCTTTTTGTTTTCAAGTCTGGTGCAATTAATTGAATATATCTTCTTTTTTAGTTACCATAAATACAAAAATAAACCCTTTTTGGAATCCAAAAAATTGCTCATTTAAACTTGGCAATTACAAAAATTTGAATTTTTTCGCCAAAATAGTCTTTTTAACATAGGCAGATAGATACCTTAAATACTATACACTTAAACCATAAATTTGTTTTATTTATTTATTAAGATTTTGGTTATCCAACTAAAATATCATTACAGAAACATAACTTTACACTAGTATATACGCTTATATTATTTTAGACCTATCATATATCTGAGATACATCCATTTATTAAAAACGTTTTTAATGAAAATTTACATACATTAAAAAACCTTAATGTTATTTAATTATATGATAAATCAAATGATTCATTTGTAATTTTGGCTAAAAAAATTTAAATTCAGCGCCAAGTCCACATTAACTGCATATCCAACTTCAAAATAAATTACAATAGAACCCTGATCTATTATTTTATCAGGATAATGAAAGGGGGGGAGATGAACACAGAACTTGTTTTTTGCTTGTATTTCAAAGAGTAGTCCTCATATACCCTTCAAAACTGAAAACATCAGAACTTTATTTTCACAGCTTAGCAAATATTTATTTTTAATGGCAAAGCTGTTAACAGGTCTTAACATCTAAAATAAATTACAAAATTATGACCCCTAAGTATTTTTCCACTTTTGCATTAATATGGGTGGCATTTTAATTTCCCTCTTCTCGCTCCCTTGGCACAGCTCTCCGAAATGTTTTCAGTAATTACTTTAACTCTTACTTTAAGGTATGCACTTTATAAGTGCGAAACAATTTATTCAGGTGTCATCTGAATAATTCAGGTGTCATCTGAATCTGACATCATCACACGTGTCATCCACTTCAGAAGAAATTAAGATATTTTAGCATTCCACAGCATTCATTACCATGGTTACCAGAAAAGGTCTGAGGGGAAAGAAATGGCTTGAGTGCCATTTCTGAAGTAACAAACTATTACAAAGTCTATTTTTCAATACTGCCAAATCATTTTTAAATACTTTGGTGGAATTACACGATTTTGTTTTAATTCCTACAAGTCCTCAGATTTTGTAAACATTGTTTAGCAAATTTAATTCTCTTATTATAGCTATCTTTCATTTATTCACACTTTTTCTTCACCAGTTATAACACTCATCAGTAGTTCACAGTTAGCTTAAAAAAAGGTACAATATTCAGCTGGATTCAGAAATATATATACAATATTTTTACACTACGATAAAAGGTGGGAAAGTACTACGTCGAAATGCTGATTCTTTGAACATACCTTTTTATAATAATCCATATAAGCTATAGGGCCATCTCTGGAATCAAAAGTCTTGGATGGATTTTGAGACCAATCTATATCCTCAATTCGATAAGTGCGATTATTATATCTGCAAAACAAGATAAAAGCTAATAAAATGAGAATAAAAATTTATGTGAGTTATTTTAAAAATAAGTGCAATGAAGATACAGTGAAAGTATTCATTCACTACAATGTTAATTTTAACTTTTAAGAGAAAACAGATATTTAAAAAAGAAAACTAATGTTGTTTAAAAACCTATAACACATCATTATTTTTTTTTAAATTGTCATTCAAATAATGGAAAAAAATTTAAATTATTTGAATTTACTTAAATATAATGACACATAAGTTGTAGTAAGAAAGATTTAATAAAGTGTTTTACTATAAAGCCATCTAAAAGAAAGAAAAGTCAAATACTGATATTACTTTGATATTATCAGACCTCCAAGAATGAAATGCATCCAGTACAGTGAAAACTCGTTCAAAGTAGCATGCAGAGATACCTGGTTTCTCAAAGGAACCTACACATTTGAATGGACTTTTAATTGCAGGTACCTTCTGGATTTAGCAGAAGATAATGTGTCAGTCAAGACTGCCCATACAAGTGATAAGCCTCATTACTTACATGAAAGAAGAGGTAACTGTTCATGTTCTGCTATAATGTATAAGTGAAGTTCCATCAAGCAAAAGCAGAATCCACCTAACTTAAATGATTTAACTGAGAGTACAGAATTAAATTCTGAACAAATTCAAACAGCAAGTCTTTTAACCGAAGAATTTAGAGATGCCTTCTCAACTTAGTCCAATGATTATGGTTATACAAATGTGAAACATAAACAGATTGACAATGGAAAGCATTCACCTATCAAGCAACAATTTTGGCATCTTTCTTTCTCTAAATAAGAGAAAATTAGGAAAACTTCAGAAAGAGATGCAGAACAATAACATTATTGAGCCATCTTCTACTTTTTGGACATCTCGGATGTTGCCTCAGTTCCGAAGGAAAAAAGAGTCCATGCCATCTTGCATCAACTACAGACGTCTAAATGACATTTCAAAAGAAACAGCGTTAATCTTTGCCTCAACAACCTTAGACACACTAGCAAGAAACAAATGATCCTGGGCGTGGAACTCAAGCCTGAAAACACGTAAACAAAGAAAATTACAATGATACAATCTGGAAGCACCATTCAAGAGGAATGCTCTGGACATTCTTAGACCTTAATCTCATAAAAACTAAGGGTAACAGTATTTCCCAGATGCCATGATCCAATTCAGTAAATGTCCAGACATTTATACCATTCCTGATCAAAAAGATTCCACCATCGCAGAAGTCTTAGTGGAAAGAATTTCACAATTTGCAGCACCTCTTAATCATTCTGACGAATGGACACTTTACGTCTACCACATTTAAAACCTTCAGTGCTATTTATGAAAACTCATTTTGTGGCATGTTGAGTTTACTTGCTAGCTAAGAGATCATACTGGTATAGAATACTTACCACAAATATAATAACTAAATGTTTTAAGTGCAAAACATGGGAAATGTTACAGACAGCTCAAATTCTTATGGAAAATTACTTATCACACATGCAGAAGTTTTGAACGAATGCGTAAAATGGGCGATTGTTCATCTAGTTCTGAGCTATCTCATAGTTGGTAATAGAGCAAAAATATATTTCATGTGATAAGTATGAATATACTCACAGAAATTTATTTACCGCTAAAAGTAATATATTATATCTATATTTAAAAATTAAAACAATAGAAAATAATTTTAAAGCATAAAAATGCAGATATTCTGCTTTGTGTGAACAGATACACATTAGCTTTGGTAGCGAATGTGTTAAAGGATTAAGTAGAACTCTTGGTATGGAAAGGCTCAGACCACTCTTTTACATTCAGTCAAACAGCATAATAGATAGATTCACTTGAACAATCTTGAACCATCTCTCTCCATTTGTTTCCCAGACCCAGCAGGACTAGGACCAAAAACATGCCAGCATATAGTAGTGCCATACATGAAAGTGCTGGATTTCTCCATCGAAAATGATTTTGGGGCTGTGTTCATCTAATGCATGACTTGTTCTAAGATGACCACTGGACATGACTTCTTTGGCCTAAGTAGTACCAGGAAGGTTTGCAGGCACGTTAAAAGAGGACATCCATCAGAGGGAAGGATCAACACATTCTCCGAAAGGTATATGACACCAAGTTGATGCCAACAAACTTCAACCGAGCTGACAGAGAGGGAATTCACGGAAGAAGATCAAGTCCGGCTACACAACCCAAAGCACTGCTGCAAGATCTATTCCAAGCTACAGATATCCTAGGAAGACCCCTGCTGTCTGAATTGAACGATGCAGTGGTACATATACAGAGAATCTGTTTTCCTAAACATTAGGTAGTGCACTACGATAGACTACAATCTTATTACATTAATGAGAATTAAGTTACTCTTGGTCTTGAGGATTGCACTAACCAAAACATGCAGTCCTTAAGGAAGGAGTAATGTTGTAAATTTTGTTTGGAGTAATGTTGTAAATATTTTAAATCTTTTTTTATTGCACTTTGATTTTTTATATTACATAATGTTGGGTACTTTTTTTACTTAGCATTTGCTTATTTTTGCTTTCGGAATGATAGTTTCAAGGTTTATTTTGTATTTAATTGAATCTGTAGCCATGTGTTAAATTTCATATAGAATTTTAGATCTTTCAGCTCTGAGTACACTAACATTTGAACTGTAAATATGACAATTTCTGTTGAAAAACTGGCAAGATTTGGCAATGTTTTTCCAACTTGATAGGTTTTTGGAAGATTTGCAAAAATAAATTTTTGAAGTCTTATGATTCTTCTAGAACTTAGTTACAGTATAGAAATACTGGTCCAAGAGATATAGAGCTCAGTTCATAATTAGCTGCGAGATTTCACAGTCAGCTGAATTGTGAAGGCCCTGACAGCGATTTCAAGAAGTTTCATACGCTAAGGAGGAATTGCTTAATATCCACATTCTCCTTGGGTTATTTCCAGCTATTTATTGCGTGTTGTGGTATTTTTACAATAAACAGTTTCTTATGCCTTATCTGGACTTAATATTTAAAAAAATATTATTGAACCTGTAACTCACAGCAACATTATGAAATTAACATAGAATAAGCAAACAAAAGTTAAAAACAAAAATGGAAGGAGCTAAAAAAAATATTTCATAGTTAAAAGAAAAAATTATACCATATGCATTTCTGAATATCTGACAAAATGACAAACTTCACAATTTACAATACTTCTTAAATATAGCATCCTATTACAATGTCTCTGAAAGAAGTTTGAAATGAACAATCAATATTGGTAGACTTATAATTACCTTGTCATGACTATTGCGCCCACAAGTTCTTGAGTAGCTTTCTCCCTATATTGCGCTCCTTCCTGCCGCACAAATCCTTGAATAATTTCCAAAGCTGTTTCTTTTCTAACAACTTTATGCACTGTATCTACAGACATCATTAATTTCTCTTCCTGTTGACGAATTGATGTTATAACTCCTTGCCAGATCTGCAGGCTAAAATTTTTATAAAATATTATTTTAAAGTTTTCACACCATAACATGAAAATTAAGCCTTTATTAGAAAAATATACATAAATACTAACCGATATTTTGGTACTTCAGAGATAGCCTCCACGTCAAAGTAATGTCTCCCAAGTAATTGATATTTCAGATGTTTCAAATTCCTGTATTTAAAAAAAAAATTAATATCTTCAAATTTAAATCTAGAGTGAGATCTAGAACAGATCTAAAATATGTGCAGAGTCTTCAGATTTATTACGCATTAAAAATCCTCATAAAATTCAAAGTAAAACATTTTATTAAGGTTCAATGAAATTAGAAATAACTAATTTTTTAAAGGTGAAATTCAAGTAATCATACTAGAGCTCCCATACTTTTAAACCTATATTACTATACAATACAAAGCTTAGTAATCAGCAACATATATCAATGATTTTTTTAATATAAATGTGCCACTAGCTTAAGACACAAGAGGTTTTCACATGTGATGTCACACAGCAGTGTTTCAGCTTTGTACAAAAACAGCATAACATCGAGATGGAAGACTGTGGAAAAGGTACACAATATTGACCAAGAAAAGAATCTAAGTACATAAAGAACTTCTATTCAAAAGGTGGCTTCGAGCACAGCAAAGGCAGGAGACTTTTTTGGTTATATATGCTCATAAAACAAATATCAACAAAAAATGTCTTCAACGAGCTACACCTCGCACAAAAAAATCTGATGTGTACACCAGGACTTCCTTGTACGGAATATTAAATTATATGCAATTTTCCTGCATTTCGTTTAAAAATATTGACTTAACAGTTAAGAAATTCTGAATTAAATCTACTTCGTCAATAGTGCATAAACCACAATATAATAAATGCACTCTTTAAAGTTCATTATATTTATTTACCATAGGCATGCTTCAGCGCTAGGTTCACTTAACAGCGTTACATCTCATTCATTTTATAACTCAGAGTGAGCAAAAATTTTAGCATCTGAGGAATTACATGTTCTATTTAAATACTGTAATAAATCTAAAACAATGTATAAAAGCAATTAAACAAATAAAAAGAAACAATTTTTTATAGACAATTCAGCCCCGCTTACCTAATGCACATGTGGTACAAATTCATTCAGTTTTCATTTCACGACAAGGCAAAAATACATAAAAATTCAGATTTTCATTAAATATGAAAGATATAGAAAAACATAAAACACCAAGTACAGTTAAAACAATTAAAGAAACAATTTTTACAATTAAAATTACAATTTGTATGCAAAAACCAGCTGATAACTTAAATGATAATTCCAGAATGAATCAATCATCATTTAATTTGCAATAATAAAAAAAAAAACGTTCCTTTGTTGTTGCGAAGCTTAGTTTCTCTGGATTGCCAACAAATCCACTATGCTGCTAAGCTTCAAATGTAATTTTAGTATTTAATTTTGTGTGTGCAATAAATGTTTAAAATACAAGAAGGTTGAGTCATTTTCTCGACACGCCCTCACATGCGAACCAGAAGTTAGATGACTGAAGAGAAACTTCAAGAGAAGCAGGAAGAAGGCTTTTGATTTTATTTACTTAAGAGTATAAATTTACTGAAGAGATATACTACATAGATAGATAGATATATGTGTATGAAAATGAAAGTAAAAATGTATAAGAATACTAAAAAGGAAGTCTTAATAAACCTTCTTGGTGAAATTGAAGATAACCAAACCACTGATTTAACAGTGGTTCAGTTAAAAGGTAAAATTGAGGACAGTAAAATATTTAAAGATGATCCAGAATTTGTAATCGTATTTTTAAATTCAATAGTTGAGGAAAGAAAAATTAAAGAAGAAAATTAAACAAAAGCTAGGGATACACAGTTAGCTTTAGAAGCTCAAAAGGTTGAACTTGAGAAATTAAAATTAGCTCAGCTAAAGAAAGAATCAGAATTGGAAAAAATTAGAAGTCAGAATGGATCTTGCGCAGATAAAGATGTCAATACAAGTTTGGGAAACTATTTGGAAAATCTAATATAAAGTGTTAAAACGTTAACTATTCCTGTTCCAGGAAGATCAGAAAACTTCAATTTGTTTTTTCAAACATTAGAGAGAGCATTCGTAACTAAAAATGTACCACAGGAGCTCAAATCCGAAATTTTGATTAGCATTTTAGGTGATAAGGCAACTAATATATTATTTTACATTAATAATGAAGAACTAAAATGTTATGAAGCCATTAAAAAACTAGTATTAAAAGAATATCAACCAACTGCTTATGAATGTTTAATGAACTTTCAAAGAGTGCGATGCAACCCCAAACAGTCACATGTTCGGTTTGCATCTAGACTGTCTACAAATTTCCAGTATTACTGTCAAGACAAACTTTTCCACACGTTAGATAGGGAAACAGCAACCTACATAAATATTAAAACAGGAAAAAATTGGTTAAAACCTACGGATTTAGCTAAAGAAGTTGACCTATATTTTTTAAACAAAGATAAATCATTAAACGAAACCACTTTTAACACTACCGAAAACACAGCTAAGTCATCCCAATCTTTAAGAGAATCGAAATATACCCCGCCTCATGTTAGAAACAATAAAAATAAATATCCACCCAAAGACTGTTACATATGTGGAAAATTAACGCACCTCTCTAAAGTATGTCCAAAAAGAAACAAATCAGTAAAATAGAACACTCCTTTGATAAAGGAAACACTGGAGAAAAATACTAGTGATAAAGTAATAACAAAAATTGGATCATTATGCTTAAACCCAGATGAAATTTTTATGCAACCATTGCAAAGTGTATTTCTGTTGCAAGTAACGAAGTCCCAGCTATAATTGATTCAGATGCTGAAATTTCGGTTTTGAATCCGAAATACATACTAAATTTCTCTATTGAGAACAACTGCAATATTGACCTAATTTCCGCATTTGGGGAAACCATCTCAGCTAATGTGACTAGAATTCCTATTTCTATCAGAAATGCTGATAACCCTAATTTATTGAAACCTGTCAAAATATTAGTAACTAGTAGTAGAGAAAAACTTCATAATCCCTGCGTAATTACTCTAATTATTAGAAATCTTTACGATTTATTAACCTCCGAATCACATCTGCTTAGCGCGAATCGTGATTGCGACACAGTGTCTCCATAGCAGATACTGGAAGTAATGGTCATCAGTCAAAACATTTCGAAGGTGAAAATCGCACTGATTTATTTATGCCAGAAGAACAAAACTTAATCCTACATTGCATTCAGGGTGAAAACGAAAGTGAGGATAAATTAAATGTGGGTAAATGTTCAGATGCCAGCATTTTTAAACAAGTGCAGAGGAAGTGTGACAGTTTACGCAATATTTTTAAAAGACACGCAAAGCAATAAAAATCGATATTTTTTAATGGATGGTTTGATTTCATACTGAAAGGATTTATGGAGAAATTATTAGTCAATTGGTAGTGCCTAAAGTTAGAAGGGAACAAATTTCAAAATTAGCTCACAAATCTATCTTTGCAAATCATTTAGGAATGAGAAAAACAAAGGAAAGGATTCGTTATTCATTTTATTGGCTGAACATGTCACGAGATATAGAAGAATACTGTAAAACTTGTAAGGAATGTCAGTTACGAAGTAAAGAGAGAATCTGTGATCGTATACCCACAGTCCCAGTTCAGAGACCTGAATTTCCATTTGATACAGTGAACGTAGATATAATCGGTCCAATTGAACCTCCATCAGCACATAAACACAAATATGTACTGTGTTTAGTCGATCAACATTCTAGGTGGCTAGAAGCTGTCCCTTTGAGAACAATTACTGCAAAAGCAACATGCGATGCGTTATCAGAAATCTTTATGAGAACGGGCATACCTCGGATAATAGCCAGCGATCAAGGCACCAATTTTGTTACAGAATTAACACAAGAATTTCATGACAGATTAGGAGCAAGTCCTAGATTCGCAACACCAGGAAATCCACAAAGTTCGGGATTAGTTGAACGAAGAGGAAATAGGAGAAGTCCATTTCACACCCAGTGTGAGTGACAAATCCGATCACTTTCTCTTAATGAAGTTGACTTAAGCCATTTAGACCAGGAGAATAGGAATAACATGATGAACTTGGTAAGAAAATATGACAACTTATTTATATAAGGTACAAACTGCCAAAGTAGGAGAACATAAAATAAGATTAAACAACACTGAAAGAAAGAAGCCATACATTTATCGAATTCTAGAAGCACTGAAGCCGCAAGTAGACAAACAAATCAAAGAAATGTTGACAATGGGATTGATCGAAGAAACCAATGCCGAAATTTCGTATGCCATTGTCTGTGTTATGAAGAAAGACGGTAATCTTCGCCTTTGCGTCGACTTTACATGCCTTAATGCAGCAACGAAACCAGACGATTTTCTTATGGAAAATCCTACAGAGCTCTTATTCCATATCGGGAAAGCCAACGTGATATCCACCATCGATTTACTTAAAAGCGATTGGGCCATACCGCTAGAAAGAGAAAGTCAAGAATTAGCATGTTTGAAGACACATCGAGCTCAGTATAGATTTAAAGTCATGCCTTTCAGGCTACGCAATGCTGCTGCAACATTTCAAAGAGTGATGAACCAAGCACTTGCTAAATACAAAGATTTTGCTCGAGCTTACGTTGATGACATAGCAATTTATTCAAAGAGTTGGAATGAATATTAAATACATCTCAACACTCTTTTTGAAATTGTTAGAACTAAATTTTTCAGTAAATCTCAAAAAATGTTCTTTGCTAAAACTCACATTAAGTATCTAGGACATATCATCGGTTCCGGCAATCATCGTACAGATCCAGAGAAAGTGGAGGCTATCCAGAAATTAACTAGACCTCAAACCAAAAAACAGATGAAAAGATATTATTACAGAGATTACATTCCGCCGAAACAACTTATCCATTAACCAAGCTCACCAAAGGAAGAAGTCCTGAAGAGCTGTGCTGGACAGAAAAACACGACAAAGCATTTGAGAAATTAAAGAAATGCCTCGTGGAAGCACACAGTCTTTATACCCCTGTTCCTGAATTACCTTTTACAATTCAATGTGATGCATCTCCAACTGGTGCTTATCTCAACAGAAAAATGGGAAAATGTACACAATTAGTTAAGCCAGCCAGAAACTAGCTAAAACACAACAAGCATGGCCAACTATAGAGAGAGAAGCCTATGCTGTTATTTGGAGCTTGAAAAAGTTTGAAAATTGGATTTTTGGATCACTTGTGGAGTTGATAATTGATCACAATCCGTTAACTTTCATTACATTACAAAGAACGCACCACAATCACACAAGTTACAAAGATGGGCTTTAGTATTACAAAAGTATGATACAACAATTTCGCATTGCCCAGGTGCTAAGTTGAACAATGCTGACGGGTTGTCCCAGACTGGAGAGTGACTTGTGTGAAAGAAAGAACTCTTCGTAGACATTCATGAACTCTTAGGATTATTATTATTTTGCAGATACTCTCCTAGAAACTTTAAGTAACCATTGAAATTATTCTATTGCATTTTAGAATTATTTTGATTAAATCATTTATATGTTACAGCTTTAGAAGAAGTCTTGTAGTAGATGCAGAAGTAATCTGTATAAGTATTGCATTATGTATCTTTCAACTGCAGTATTGATTGATTTGTTAACTTTAATAGGTAACTCTTTTTGTTTGACGTCACCATATTTTGTCATATTTCAATAGGCTTTCACCCTATTTCAATCTTGGATATGGGGGTGATGTATGGGTGAGGCCAACCAACAAGATGGATAGAGGGCACTAACTCTCAAACGGGGAGGCGCCAAAGTTTTAGTTTCAAAGAGGGTGACCTACCGAGAGGTCATGAAAAAGGGAAGGCTCATGAGAGCCGTTAGTAAAACGAATCTAACTAATATTGATTAATGTAAATATTTTAGTATTAGTAGTGTAGTTTTAGTATTTAATTTTGTGTGTGCAATAAATGTTTAAAATACAAGAAGGTGGAGCCATTTTCTATATGAGGCAGGGCAGGAGAAAGGGATGTTCTGATAATGGCCACTATCATAACCAAAAATTAGGCTTAGCTGAGCTTTAAAAACTTTTAATTTGTTGATAATTCCACGATTATTGCATGCAGATTAACTAACTAATAAAAATCTTAACCGAAAGATAAGAAAAACATAATTCAATCATTTTTAAAGCAAAAAATGCATAATTTACAAACTTATAAGAATAAACTGAGCTTGCTGAACAGAGTAGATATATACACTGCTCGACATTGAAAATGCAATAACCAAGAAGGAACGGTCAGAAATTTATGCAAATTTTAGAGTAGACACATGTAACTGAGTTATGCGAATGATGTGAAATGCGCAGCTCTTCAATGCACATGAAGTAAGTTATAAGGGAAGGAACATGCAGAATAAGCAATATTCATGTCGTTTTTTCTGCCAGATGAGTTATCGAAGAAAGTTGGTTTTGTCCCGGAGGATATGTGTAATAGGAGAGAATGCCAGGCCGCCGTTAACGAAGGTACTTCCAGCAGATAGACGATTTTACAAGGGGTATGGTGATCGGACTGAGAAGGGCAGGTTTGTCCTTACGTCAAATCACAGCTGATACCACATGGATAGAAGCACAGTGCATCGGCTATGGCGAACATGGTTGTAACAAGGGAATGTGGGAAGAAGGAGGGGTGGAGGTGCAGCCAGAGTGACGTCAGCACGCATGGATCAACGCATCCGCCGATAAGTTGTGGCGGTTCCGCAAGTCACTTGTACTGCGATTCTGCAGCATGTGCAAGATACCCTGGATGTTCCCGTTTCAACGAAAACCATTTCACGTCGATTGGTTGAATGAGGCCTGTACTCATGGCATCTGTTAAGAAGACTGCCATTGACCACAGCATAGACACCAACGTTTAGAATGGTGCCGGATTGGAGCGATATGGATGACAGAATGGCAAAACATCATGTTCTCAGATGAGTCACGCTTCTGTTTAAGTAGTGACAACTGTCCTATTTTTCTGTGCAAGGTGTACCTTTGACTAATGTTCGATATGCAGCCTATTCATGCTCAATATGAAATAGCTGGCAACTCCTTAGGTATCATATCCTACTCCTCTTGCAGGATTATTCACAGCTGTGGAAATCTCTCCTGTGGTTGGCGACAGGGTCCCAAAAACATCCCATAATGTTCATATGTTTCTATTTCGATTCAAGGGTCATGCAGGCCAATTTATGTGATAAATATCTTCACTTTCCAACAGTTTAGTAAAAATAAGTATATAATAGTTTAGTAAAAATAAGTATACGATGTGTTATTATAAGGGCAAGCGCCAGAGTTGGCGCAACTGATAGAACTTTAGTAAAACAAAGAGCAAAAAATCTTAGGAACGGCAGACTTCAGAGCCAGTTACAGCAACATTTAGGACCCATGCAGCGACAACACTGGGTGGCAAAATGCCTAGCACTAATCCGTTATAATCTATAACAGAAATTCAGCACTTGCGGCAAAAAAAACACATATGAGGGAAGAACCTCAAATAGAAAGTTCAACCTGTAATTTAGCAACTTCTTTAGAAGCTATGAAGCTCTTATATGATCACCAAGCATTATATTTCAAATAAAACCTCCACTTAATTGGACAATACAAAAACACTGAGTACATGTTCCATCCATGCTCAACTCCACTGCCGAGATCCCAAATCCTTGAAAGTGTCATAAAAAATACCTTTTTTCAGTGAATAGGCATTATGCTGCCACAAGGTGTACTGGTCAATGAGTAAACAAAGCTCGTGTTCGTCCAAGCCATGCCAAATGCAATATTGGACAGCAAGTACTAAGTTGAATGTCTCCTATCATTTCATCCACTAGAATTGATCTGTCCTTGCTGTTTGAAAAAATGGTGATTCTCCATTTTTATAGTCGGTTATGGTCAAACCTTACTGAATTTTTAGCCAGTTGTTTCTGTAATTTGAAAAATGCTACCCAAGCTCATGACAATTATGTGCGCAATTACAAATTCTTCAACCACACTAATTACACACTGACCTTCCTCCAACTTCCAAAGGACTGGATGTCAAGTACAGTTATTCAGATGTTGCCCAGGGAGACTGACTATAGGACATACACAGTGAGAGTAACTTAAAACTATTAAAACCTATGCAGCATGTAAGTTTTCACTTAAATGATGAAGATATATACTCTTTCCATGTACATGCAAAGTCACATTGTGCATGTGTGTTTGGTTCTGTTCTGCTTGATTTTCTTTTTTTCCCATGTGCTTTAAAAGAAATCTTACCAAAATGGTTATTTTGTATTGAGCTACATGACAAATGGCATTAAAAATTTAACCTTTATATTAATTAAAATAATGGTATAATATTTAGATATTATACCATTAGAATTATTATATCTTAGCATATATCTATACCATATGCTATTAACTGCACTACTTAGGTTATTGGTTAGAAGGTTGGTATTATTGGTTAGAAGCATAGCTGCTACTTTTGGTTTTAGCTTCAATTTTGCCATTCATACATGCTCTTACTTTACATGCATATTAACTTCCTCTATACTTATTCAAAACTAGAATATAAGCTTTACAGCCTACATAAGATTGCATAAATTCACTTACTGGTTAAACTGTATAATTTTGTTAAAATATCAAGAGTTCTTTACTTTTATCTATGCAACACTGATTGCTACTCCATACAATAAATGGATTTTGTTCAATATATCCTTTAGTAAATTTATGTACATTTCTGATGCGCTTACATTTCTGGCAAAGCTAACCATACGCTGCAATTTTTAATAAGAATCAAACTGTACTGTTATATTATGAATAATCATTCATAATTTATTTACAAATAATTCTAAATATTTTTATGGCTCTCTTTTTCTCTTTATTACAGTAGCACAAAGAAGCAATAGACATGCACAAAACAGGTAACATTCAAATCCCTAGTTACATCAGAAAAATTATTCATACCTTAGGACCACAAAAACTAAGGAAAAACTGCATTCATTTTAAGTTCATAACGAAATTTAAAAGTATTTTTAAAAGAATTTTAAAACTTTACCGTCTCATCTGAGTATTATATAAACGACCAAGTTCTGGATGATTAGGTGCCAATTCAGCAACACGCTTCAATGTGATCCTAATTGTTTCCTGATCAGTTTGCCGCTTAGAGAATAATTCTGTGACCTATACAAACAAGACAAAACTTCATATAGTTTGAGTTCATAAAAATTTCTAATTTTGAAGGTAAACAAATATTTATAGTTTGGTTTGGTTCATCTGATTACAGCAAAGCACATGAAATCTATCTGCCTAAGAGGAGGAATGCCTCCGTGGAGGACTTTGTAAGAAAAACTAGTTTGTATACACATTACATAGATTATACATGGAGAAAAGCATAAAAACATCCATGCATCCAGCCCATTTGCCAGGATTCCAGCGCTGGTCAAACCACCAGTATTCACCAACTTCTCAAAGCTGGTACCCATGTCTTCTTAATTTCCATAAATATCGGTAGGACACAAATATTTATGAAAATAAAGTGAATACATAAAATCGTATTTACTTTATTACGTAAGAGTACTTCGAATATAAGATATTTTAAGATATAAAAACATAGATGAATATTTGATGACAGTATGGTTCTAATTTTAATTCATTTGCTCCTCACTAGAATGAAAGACAAGCTATATTTTAATAAAAAAAATTAGGAAAAAAAAATTATAAAAAAATTAGGGAAAATATGTGGTACATTACTCCTTATTACTTTTCAGGCATACTGAATATCATATAATACAGACCTAAATTTAAATTGTTCAAGTAGACATTATCACAAATGGCAGTACTTATATAGTTTTGTGTGTGTGAATGTATATATATATACATACATACACACAGAGGAATAAAAAAATGTGAAATTTAGAACCAACTAAAGATCCAAAAGAAGCGAAATTCAATACCAGCAAAATTCCTAAATTTCCTAAAATTTGTGATATTATATATATGTGTGTGTGTGTAAGATAGAAAATATGTAAATCAAAATTACTATTTAAACTAACACCTAATTCACTTTAATTCTCCATCTCTGTTCTAAAAATCTTAATAACTTCTCTGGATTGCGTCATTTCTAGATCATTCCATTTTGCATGGCCTGCACAGCGCTGATGACGTAATGAAGCAGAACAAACTTTTAACTCAAACCAGAACCTTTCTCTTCGTTACAATGTTCTTCCATACTGTATAACTTTTAAGATCATACTTCATAGGATCATTTCTATAGTATGATTAGCGAGTTCACTCACTGTATAACTTTCTCTGTGCACTGCTTGGACATAATTTCACTGTGCTCACGCTTCCTATTGTAATTATATCAAAAATGTAAATGTTCTTGAATAGGCACGAACAGAGAACCAAGTGATTGTGGCCACAAACGTCAAGTGGAAAATAAAAATGGAATTAAAACTGCCTCGACTGCCAAGTTTCTTAGATATTACAAAGTCAACATATTGGTATACTACACAATCAGAATTCATCCCCTTCAATACAGATCTATGATCTATCCTATATAGCCATTAGGCAACAACACTGTTCTGTCTTTTCCTTGCATTTATTATTACATATATGTATGTATCACACTCCATAACTGCATATTACTTGTGTGCTAGGATGACTTAAAGAAAGCTGCAATGGATTGGCAATGGTTCTTTACATTATAATAACTTGGAGAGCCTTCACTGTGTAGTTAGAAAAGATGACATTCAAAAACAGACACTGCCATAAATTCCACATATAATTTTAGTCCTTTATTTTTAATTCTTAGGACACATTCCTTTTCATTGCACATCATCATTAGGAGCAAGGCAATGGTTTACGAAGTACCTTTGCTAATAAAAGCAATTACCTCTGCATCTTTGTTAAGATAAATGAAATAATTCAGAATAAGCACTGGTTAAAGAAATGAAAAAGAACCAAGTAGGTTTAAATGCCCAGAGCTGAATGAGAAGTCCACACAATCAGACAGGAAAAGCCTTTCAAAAGCTCGCTTACCTCAGCAGGGGAACTCCGGCGGCGGCAATTGAGTACTGAAAGGAGTGATAATTGAGGGGATTGCTGGCACATGTCAGCGTTAAAAGCAGTCGGACAGGTTGAAAGAAGTTAGAAGTAGGAGCAATGTCCAAGCTTTGGGAAAGGTTGTTATGGTTACGCTGTAAGGCCAGCGAAGATCGCTAATGCCTTGGTGAGTGGGTCGCGGGGGGGAAGAGGTCAAAGACCTGAGAAGTGGTTGAGGCGAAAGAAGCGCAGGTAAGAGAAACAGCTGATTGAGAACGCGGGGAGTAGAACTGAGAAGCGAAAGATAAGAATCGCTGAGAGCGGAGTCAGTTTTTTCTGTATTAAATCGCAAAGCGATTAAATAATCTACTGAGGTAATTATGTAAGAAGTTAAAAGTTAAAGGCGGCCGAACATATTGAGAATTTAAAGTTGTGGTTGAGATAAAAAAATGCGTTAGTTTTAAAGGATGGAATGAATGAAGTAAAAGTTTAAATTAATTAATTTAGTTTGCTGAGGTAATTAATTAAATGTGAGCTAAGATAATTGATTACTTAGCTACTTTTAAGAGGCCGTTGTTTAAGTAAATTTAAGAGCGCTTATGTGAACAAAGAGATGGCTAAGTAGGATGTAATCCCCCACAACAATTTTTGAAATAGTAATTAAGTTAATTTGGTAAAGGAGATGCCTTGCCAACTGAGGTACAAAAGTTGATGGATTAGCAGCACAGAGTAAAATGCCAGTGAACTAGGCTGGATTAGGTCCAGCAGGTAATAAGGAACGATTAAAGTTGTCGGGTTAGGCCCATGAAGTGCTGGTATAGTTTAACCTCATCCACAACCATGAGCGAAAACACGCATGCGCCATTCGGACTGAATTATTCTCAAAATAGGGTGGAGACTTTCTTTCCCTCCATTCTGTCCTTCCGGAGAAGAGACTTTCACGTGACCTCTCTCTCACATCGCAGCAAGCAATAACGCCCCTTTTGGAAGAGTCCACATGTTTTGGCAGAATGCCAGCCAGGGTTGCGTTTGAGACGGTCAAACCATAGTTTAGCTCAGAGAGAATTCCTAGTCTAGCAGGCACTGCCGCTTCGGCTTCCTAGGAAAGATGTTGAATGTTCTATCAAGAACACTCCTAGGTCGCTTAACAGAATTAGATTCTGCTAGATTATAAGCAGGAAGTGAATGCAGGACAGGGTTTTCAATTTGAGTGAGACAGTTAAAGAAGTTTGCCAAATTATCCCGAAAAGGCATCTAAGGAAAGAATTTGGAGATCGTGACGCAGCACTTCATTATGGATGTAGTAATGAGCATTAGAAAATGAACTGTAATACTTTGGAATACTTGAATTTTCTTTAGATGACTATTGGTAGGCTTTTGACCAGATGGCTGCAACATAGGTCAGGATAGGAAGGATGGTGCTTTTGTAGAGTAGAATCTTGTTCTTTAAGGAGAGATGACTGGTTCTATTTATGAGGCTGAGTAGTTGGTTTCTGGTAGTTCTTGCTTTAGAGATGGCATAGCTGATTTGGATATTCAGAGTAACTTCACATCTAGATAACTTCCCAGATATTTATAGGAGTCCACCCAGGAAATATCTTCGTCAAGGAGCCCGAGTGGTTGGAGTTGATTATGGACATTCCTCTTTCTGGAAACGAAAACTGTGGCAGCACTTTTGGAGATATTAGATTTGATTTTCCAGGTAATGAGCCAGAACTCCAAGACTGACAAATACTGTTGAAGGTGATTGAGAGTGAGATGCAGTGATGGGTATTGGAGATGATGGCTGTGTAGTCTGCAAAATGTGCTACATCTACACTAGGTGATTGTAATATATCATTTACATACAAGTTGAAAAGTTAAGGTGAGATAAGTCCTCCCTGTGGGACACAAGGATAGGGCCAAGGGGAACAGAGTGAATATTATAATATTAGGAAAGTGCTACGCAACCCACAATTTTTTACAGATTATATTTCTTAGAACAATGAGCAATAGCTAGCAGAGGCTCTAAGCGTTACGTCTAAGCATCAGCAAGCAAAGTAGTGTCTTAATGGAAGAGACCTAGAAGCAAAAGTGCACATTCATCCAATATGGCAGCCTACTACGAGAAAGGTTTCAGTTCTTGAAATTTTGAGTTCAAGTTCCGAATTACCTAACGTCGAAGTTTCAGCTTGGGCTTTGTATTAATTACGGTATCAGCATTATTACGGCCTATATATATGGAGTGATCTCGAAATGACATAGTCGAGAGAAATTTTGAATGCACTTCAGATGTTAGGAGAGAGACATATAAAAATCTAAAGAAATTTAAACAGCTATTGCTAATTAAGTTAGTAATTGATTAGAGATTTATTTTCTTATTTTATACTTCACATATTCCTCTCCTTCAAGAAGAAAAAGAGGCTCGGCAAGAGAAAAAAAAGAGCAAAAGTTTAGAGCAGTACAAAGAAATTTTACAAAATATTTTAAAAATATACGTAAGATAATTTATAATTTAAATTTGCTATAACTTCATAATGCTTAAATTATTTTCACCTTTCATTCTAAAAATAACAATCTTTCTTCATTCTGTGTCAATTAAAGAATAATTCATGTCATATGACTCTAACATTGATGATGTAAATGGAACTAAAAAAGGCAATAATAATTTTACAGCTGTATTTAATTATCCAACCAAAATTCACTGAGAACCAAAACTAACTCAGTCTGAATTCAGATTTCATCCTGAACACAATGCACTTGCTACACTTCGGTATAGCTGGACTGCTGTTTCTTTTCTTATTATAAATCCATCAAAATTGTAAGCAATTCGAAATTTGCAAGAGTAGTGTGCCAAATTGTTATGGCCACAACATGTGTACTGAAATCAAGATGAATATTTAATCTTCCTCAGCTATTCATTATGAATTAAACATTCTATGTTTCTATGCAATAGAGGTGCTAACTACGCCATCAATATTCCTACATGTCTGTGAAATCAATTTTTCTACAACACCATTACTTCTAGGTATATTGCTTCATCACAATGAAGAAATGCCACATTTCTCAATCGATGCCATCAAACAGTTTCTACAATATTTACTTCCACTTTAATATTGAAAATTCACAGAAGTCATCAGTCAAATGCCACTCACACTGCACGGGCTGAACTGCAGAAAATGCTTTTCGGCCACTTTTCATTTCTGCGTTTTAACATCTAGCTTTATAGAGGCATGGAGTTGAACAGTCATTTGTTATATACTTTGAGGTACAATTAGTTGCATTGCTCTGTGAGCTCCCACACTTTTATATTATTTTTAAAAATTATGATTTGCAAAAAAATAGTATTGCAAAGTTTTATTTAGATGATCTATCTGATTCTCCTGATGGTTATTCAGGAAGTTAGTGGTGACAAAAGCCATATAATCATTTGGAAGAAAGGTTCTGTTCTACCACTAAGATATAACGATTCAGAAAATGCAAATAATGTTGAAGATAACAGCAATATATGGCCGAGAAACGGCAAAGCAACAATTTTGGAGCCTTTCTAAGGCAGCCCAGGCAGTCATGTTCTCCAGAAAGTGTGATAGACAGTGTCACTTTATTCAGTGGGATGATTTTTTTTCGAGTACTTGGTAAGGGAATCTAATAGGTTTATCAGGTCACTGAAAAACATAAAATTCCATCAAGGAAAAAAAATTGACAGATTTAACGGTACAGGAAATGAATAAGTTTTCAGAGCTAACAGTTCTAATGGGACAAGTAAAAAACGACATTCTCTATGACTATTGGTCCACTAATTAAAATATAGAAACTCCATTCACAAGTAATGACAGGAACAGATATGAGCAAATAATGCAGAGCTGGCATTTTTGCAACAATGAGAACATTTCTCACAGTTCGCATAGGCTTGCTAAAATCCAGCCTGTCTAATTATTTAAAGATACACATATGCCCTGTCAGCAGATGGTTTTGATTTGGTTTCTTTAGTTATGGTAAAGCACAAGAGGGCTATCTGCCTAATGGGAGGGATGGCTCCGTGGAGGACTTTCTAGATAAAGCTGGCTTGTACACATACATGTTACATATGTGGAAAACCACGAAAAGCCCATGCAGCCAGCCCAATCAACGGGATTCAAAGTTGTCACAGGATAGGTATGTAACTTTCATGTGTATGCTGTTGATGGCAAAAAATTAGAAAACACTGTTTTTATGGTCACTGAACAACATAAGAGCATATGGCACCAGATTTATCAAGGTGATTACTGTAACAGTGACAATATGGTTACGATTCTCCCAAAATATAAAAATGGGAGTATGTGAAACGAAAAAAATAGAGGTATTTTCTCATTCTCTCTAAACAATACAACTTTTAAGAGGTCAGAATGAATTCCATAGAAATCCTCAAATTTTATCAGAAGTATGGAATAATGGTAGAAGAAATATCAATATGACCTCAACTATACATTCTGCATAATTAACAGAATCCAAGGGCAAAAGAGCATACGGTCCATTACAAAAGCCCAATTTAATAGTAAATTGTAACAAATATATTAAGGGCATAGATCATGTGGACTAATACCACTGGCATTTGAAAGAAAAAGACTTGCTTCAGAACTGTATTGTGAAATTTGTAAAAAAATATCATTATCATTAAATGCAAGGTGCCAGTAATGGAAGGTCTCATATTTCAATGAAAATATCCATTTTGACCTTTATTGAGTGTAATTTAACAATGTTTTTGCATGACATCTATACTTAAGGGCAGAATAAGACTACTTTTCCCCAAGACGAATTATAAAACTGATTTAAAATGGATTCGGAACAGATATTTTTTTGTAACGTCTTTATGTACGTATGTATGTACACATGTATCTTGTAACTCAAAAACGAGCAGCCTCAGAACGTTGAAATTTTGTAGACAGGACTGCAACACATAGGTGTGCATTTCCCCTTTTGGTTGCAATCGGCCGCACTAAAAATACATAAATATATATACCCACTCTGTTACTTGGCTCCAGCAGCTTATTTTTTTTTTCCTTATATGTTGGTAAATCGCACATTTTTTGATTTAAAAATGATTGAATGATGTTGTTCTTATCTTTCTATGCCTTAATTAACCTGCATGTTATAGTTGTAGAATTATCAATTTAAAAGAGTTTTAAGTGCGGCTAAGCCTAATTTTTGTTTACCACAGCAGCTATATCTGTTTACATTAGAAACCTAGCAGAATACTGAATTCAGTTTCTGCACCTGCAGTGTCTTTTTGCTAAGTGGGGCCAAAACGAACTTTCATTTTTGTGCAATGAAAAATCTGCCTTGCTGCCTGCTGGCCAAATTGTTTGCTTTTCAGTAGAAACTAATTTTAACTGTAATTTTTTTTTAATGTTTTAACTCTATATGGTGCTTTATTTTCTTTCTACATCTTTAAATGTTCAGTGAAAATATTTTGAGTTTTTATGTAATTTTGCCTAGCTGCGAAGTGAAAACTGAATTAATTGAATGAGATATATCTCTAATGAAATTTGAGGAAATAAGTGTTTCGTATTAGCAGCAAATACTGTCACCATTCTGTTTCGAACAGAGGAGAATGTTTATGAGAGTGCATGCGCATGAGGTAAACGTCTGTGAATTTCTTTATTTGTTTAATTTATTTTATATATCGTTTTAGATTAATTACAGTATTTGAACAGAACATGTGGCAACAAATAATTCTTCAGATGTATTTCTTTTGCATTCTGAGTTATAAAATGAATGAGCTGTAATGCTGTTAAGTGAATCTAGCGCCAAGAGTGTTGCCATGGTAAATAAATGTAGTGAATTTTAAAGAGCTCATTTATTCTATTGTGGTTTATGTGCTGTCAACGAAGTAGATTTAATTCAATTCAGTATGTTTAAATGAAATGAAGGAAAAAGTGTGTATAATTTAATATTCCATAGAAGGAAGTCCTGTGGTGCATAATACATCAGATTTTTTTCTTACTTTATTAAGAACGTTTTAGCAGAAAACTTTCGTTAGATATTTTTATAACTTTTAAAATTTGCATGTAAGGAATTTTTTTTAATTAATTGTGTGTTAAAAACATAAATATTACAAAATGATGAATTAAAAATACTTCTTGTAAATTACATGCATAATTAATACATGTATATTGAATCGTCTCTTTATTACTCAAGGAGAAGTATCACTAAAATTACCAACATTTTATCGAAGTAAATATTTTAAATCAAATAACTGTTGTGAGAATTACAATTTCATAAGCTATATATCTATTATATCGGGATTGAATTCTACAGGTAAATAAATACTTAAAAAATAATAATTCTAGATGGAGACAAGAAATATACATATAACAATCAACAAAAATACTTAAAAATTCGTTTATAAACTATGCAAAAGATTTGTGCAACGAACATAGAAATCAATCCTTTCACATTTTTCATACAAAAGCACATTTCCGTAAAATATAGCTAGTTTGGTATAGTCAATATATCTCTGAATATGATAGCAAATTTCAAGGACATTTCAAAATTTTAGTGGTAGCCCAATTCAGCAGAAATGCCGCCCATACTTTTTTTTTTAACAATTACGTAGGTCTTCAATGTGTAGTTGTCTTTAATTTTAATAGTGGCTCAAGTCAGCAGAAATGCTGCCCATACTTTTTTTTTACAAGTAATTAGATAGATAGGTGTAAAATAATTTTTACACAGATAGATTTTACTACAATTGAGAATAGGCAGAAATAGATTAAAAACTTTTGGAAACAATTATCAATCTCATTCAATTTCAATAAAAAAATTTTAATTTGACACATTAAATGGTCAAATACGTACATTTTAGTAAATATTTTAGGTGAATACTGAGGAAGATATCAACTGAGAACTTACCTCATTTAACTTTTTAAGTGTTTTTAAGTCAGACATTCCATCAAAAATGAAACCAGGTCCTATTGTTTCTTTGTGTTCACGTATGAAAGCACATCGCATACGATTACTTTCAACCACAGGTGAAAAGTCACAATGATACTGATATACACACCACTGAGGTCTAGACAGCAGTTCAAAATAATTTGCAACAATGTCAATAGGAGCACCAGAAGTTCCTATAATAAAATAATTTATTTAAAATCAGAAAAATAATATAAGACTATTAAAATACATATAACAGCAGATAACACTTTTTAAATTATATGCTTCACACACTTAACCAAGAAGCAAATAATTATAATAAATTCTGAACTAATTCTATTCTTTTTCTCAATCATCTTTAAAATCAGCAATTTCATTGCGAGCCTAAGATAAGTATTTTTACTTATTTTAGAAGTCAACATCTTGGCCAATAAAGCACAGTTCAATAATAAAATCACTTTTCTAACCTTGCAAAAGCCTCATCTGAAATTCACTCTAAGTCAAATATTTATCTAAAAATTTGAAGACAGTCCAAATCATTTTGAACAATAAAACTTAGCTTCAAACTTAACCTATCAATCCAATATTCAGACCTCTCAGCCACAGGTATTTCTTTCCCTTCCTTCATTTCCAATATAGAACTCATCAAAATGAATTTCATGTATGGGTTCACACAAAACAGATTATTACTATGCTTAAGTGGCATGCACTTCAATAAACCAACTCTAGTTAGAGAATTAAATTCTCTTCAGTCAATCAATCAATCCACCATTACTTCGCATAAACAGCTCATTTCTATATTTTTGACAATATTACCATTTCCGAAAGCTGCTAAGAATGTTCACCTATTTATCAAAGTAAATTTTCATGCTGAAGTAGTCGTTAATTAAAATTAGATTTCTTTGTAGAATTTATGATCATATACTTTTTAAGTTCATTATTTAAATAATTTAATAATGTTTCAAATTTGCAGTTTTTCTCATAGTAATGATACCGTTGTGAGTTAATCTCTCTCAAAAATATTTTCTGTGGCAGCATCCCTTTTAAGGTAAATAGTCACGTCATTTATCTTAAAAGATATGCTTCCCTAGAAAATTATAACAAAGATAATTATTCAGTATTTATGAGATTTCCAAGAACACAATTGACAACAAAAAACAAAATATCTAATAAAAACATTTAAATTATTTTAAGTATAAAATATAATCAATTACAATACACTGAAAATGAGAAGGAAAAAAAGGCTGTAATTTACAAAAATATTTACAATAATCAACTACACAATTAAATTACTTCCAACATAAAGCATTTACGAGTAAATATTTCTTATTATAATAAATATTTTTTGAATTTAAATTATATTTATGCAAGACTAAATATTTGAAGATTTTATGCTAATGCTGGAACTGGCTTGTGAATGAGAATTTTATTATTATTATTGCTTATTTAAATAAGTTATAAAATGAATGAAATGATATGATTTTAAAACCAGATCAAAAATCATATGGATTATAAGTGTATACATTTTAACTTTCTAGAATTTAAGTAACTCAAACAGATTTCTTTCTACAAATCAGGTTAAAATCCTAAAACATGCATGCCTAGATAATTAACAATCCAATTCTAAATTCAATCAAAAATTACCTCTTTTATCTTGCACATGAGGAGGTCTAGTATTATCATTTGAAAATTCTTCCCTTCCTCGACCACGCCCAGCAAACTCGCCACTTACAGACATGCCTGACATAGCTTCGGAAATTGCTTCAACTCGTTCCGCTGTATCACTTCTAGGAACACCTCTGTGAGCTCGCCGCCCACCAGCTGCAGCCATAGGAGTAGGCTGAGCTGTAGGCTGTAAGAGTGCAAAAACGTTATTCAGAATACGTCAATAAATATATACAAATAAAAATACAATGCAAGATAAACACAAGATATATACAATATAAGATACAGATTTAATTTTTTAATCTTTAATTAAGAAATTCCTCCTGTTAAATTGCATCAAGCTGTTTAATTTTAGAAAAAAATTAACATGTAATTAATTAATAATCAAGAAAATCTTTAGAAAACTAATTACCAACAGAATATGCTAAACTATGCTGAAAGCTGTTTTTAACAATAGAAAATTATGGATATAGTGTGCTATTAATACTTTGTATTGCAATTCTATCCATGAACAAAAGTGTAAGATGTAATATACGCAACACAAGTCTACACAAGGAAGTAACTGCTTCAATAAAGTAGGTTACTGTAATATCTATATTTTACAACTTGCTAGAGAGGAAGAAATTTCTTCACACACATGTCCTTAAAATTAACATATTTTAGAAGCTTGGGAGCAAACAAGTTCAATACAAAAAATCTGAGTAATTCCCATTTAATCCCTTCTTGGCTGGATTTTTTTCCGAATTTCTGACCCCCAAAAAAGCAAGCATTTTTTTTATTGCTGAAAACTAATATATGTTCTATTCTAAATTTGTAACTGCAAAATATTTTTGACAATAAGCAGTTTTTGATGGACCTACGGGTGATCAAATATGCAATATCCTGTCTACTGATCTTCCCTCCAATGCACCCAAATTCTATATTTAAAAAAAAAATACAATGTGATACTCTATTAACTCTATTGTTTTGATGTATTTAATATAAATTTCTACATTAAAAATAATTATTAAAATTTGATAAAAAGTGCTTTAGAAAACGGATTTCCAACCTTACCGTTAAAACAACTTTACCACCTGCCTTGGACATCAAAGCATAAAAACCACATTCATCACAAAACCAAAATCATTCATTTAATAAAAAGAGCTTACTTTATCAAAAAAATTGCTTATCAAAAACATCTTGAATTTTTTTTTAGTTGAAATTCTAACAGATATCGCACAGGTGGGAAATCACACTGCGAAAATTGTGAAGAAACTAGACATGCTATCTCTTAGCAATATTCAGAAATACAAAAATAATCACGGAATTTAAAACGATGTATTAGTAGCGACAAATTCAGTTTCAACGACTTCGTCGCATGGCATGCGATGCCAACCAAGAAGGGTTTAATCCAATCTCTGGTGGTTCCAGAAAACAGTAATCTCTTAAAATAATCAATATAAATTAAAGGAATATCAATCATCTGTCCTTGAACTTTTCACATAAAAAATCATGGTTAGATTTAGAAGGTGTCCATTCCCACAAAAGCTGCCTTTTTAAAAAGAAAAATTAAGAGCATAACTATCCTTCAATAAAGATAGCAGACTTATTCCCATATTTCAGTGTGTTTCTCCTCACGTATGCATAATATGTGTATTATTACATGTTTATATGCTACAAATAATTACACTTCAAATAAAAAATGCAAATCAATGGCTATATATACACACACTTATATACTAAATAATAAGACAATTTCCAGAGCATTATATCTTATCAAAAAGATGTCAACAAAGCTTCTGCATCATAATGCAAACAGTTTCTTCCTTTCGATTTTATTTTTGCAGTGTCTTATTCATGTTGTAAGGTTTTAGTTAAACTAACAAAGTTTTATTTTAATTTACCCTTTTCTATGTGTTCTTATTTCAACTTCCCGTTAGAATAAGCGCGCATTTCAGCTTCATGATAATTTAAAGTGGAGCCAAGTTCTATTTAAACGAAAGGTAGAAACCTTTCAGTGTAAGAGAGCTTTTAGTCTCAGACCACTGTTACTCTGCTCAACGTTTGCCTTACCAGCTAGTACTTAAATTCTAAGCCGTAGCGCTGTTATGTTATTACTTATTGAGGTAATTCTAAATACGTCAGTATTAGTTAAATCTTGCTACGCACCATTTAGTTTAGAGGCCAACCTCGCGTTTAGAGCTCTGTGAGCAACGATTACTTAATTTCTAATTAGTTTTAGTTTAAATTATCTGATTGTTCAGTTTAGACCCAAGTGGCGGTCATTATTTTCTGTATCCCTCCCGAGTTGGGAAGTGGCTGTACATAATTGTGGTTTAATAAAAGAGGATTTTAAATCCCTCTGAAGTGCAGTTCTTCTACCACTTGATCACAATATTCTACCACAGAACATAGCTGCATTCAGCTCCCTGTTCAAGATCAGGATCGTGTAAAGTGTTTCACGAAGATGTTTGCCAAGAATATGCACCAAACACTCAGTCCTGACAATGTAGCAAAAAAATTAATCACCATTCAGTTTATATATTACAGGAATAAAATGTTGCTGCTAAACTTCTAAAAGTCATCATATCCAGATGTCAAAAATTCTTCATTTTAATTTATACTCCCCACATAGCAACACGTGTTCATACATTAAATGTCGTTTTAAACTTTACATTATAAATAAAGTGCAATTTACTTTTCCTTTTGATGAACTGAATTACGTGTTTATTACCAGGAACTAAACTTCCTGACAAGAAATTTAAATAAACTTTAATTGTAACTTCTCTCTTCAAACTGCTTTTGTTTATGCTTCTGCACACAAAATAATTAGTTTTAAAATTTAAAAAATAAAACTTTTTTCAATCTGCATATTTCCTTTAAAGTTATATTCAGAATTTTATTCAAGAAAATATGAAAATTAACTTTAGTAATTATTTACTACCTGTCAAATCAGGCAAATTAGCAAGGTTCTCAAACATGTGCCAATCATTCCAACAAAACTTAAGAAAAACAAATCACTCTTTACTTAGCTAAGTAATCAATCAATAGCTACAAATTGCAGCATTTAATCTATAAATCCTTAAGACCATTTACAACAGCAAAATTAATCATCTTTGAAATTTTGGCCCACAGCTTAACAGCATTACACAGTTTCATAGCATTTTTATTGCACCATTTTGCTGAACTTCACAATCTTGCAACACCTTTTGTCAATTTATTTCCATAAAATATAGTTTACACCACAGAAAATCAGCACCTTAAGATGACAACCTCTAAAAAAGAAAAAAATTGTCAAGAATTGTAAGTAGTTTCAGAGAGGGTACTCTAGATTGTTTATATATATTAAGACAAGGTTTTAGGTATAAAATTATGTCATCTTTTTCTCTGCAGTTAGAAATTTATAAATTTACATTCACTATTTTCAGAAAAACAAAATTACATGAATTTACATTTTTAAAACTTCAGCAGTTAAATCAACAGTCAAAGGACTTAAAAAAAAAATTTCCAGATGATTATAAAAATCATTCATCATCAATTAAATGCATTTTATTCAAAGCAAACAGATTAAGCTAAAAAGACATTAAGAACTGTATGTCTTACTCTTAAATTGCTTAATCTGTTATACCAAATTAAAAGAAATTATTATGCTTTACTGAACAGCAACACAATGCTTTTAAATTACAGAGTTTATGAAAAATTAAGTTCATATAAAACATTGGTGGTGGGTAGAACTGGCTTCTTGACCTTGGACTAAGGTTTTAATCCTTGAAACAACAGATTACTAAAAAAGGAAAGTGAGAACCAGGAAAATTCTATTCATATTATTAATTACAAATGACCAAGACCTGAAACAGGCACCTCTTGCCCATGATGAAATTTATGGACTTGATTTCATATTACTGTCGCATATGTGAGAAGTCAAAACTTGCACGTTTGGTTGCAGGGACATGCAACATTAAAAAATTTGGTTTGCCTAGATACTGTCTTTCTACAGTATGAAGTATTCACTCACACAATCACTTTTTAACCCCTTGAGGGCCAGTGCACAGAGAATGAAGTGCAGCGACGTAACCGAACCCCCCTGAAATGGAATGCCACCACCGGCCCTCGCATCTTCAGCAGTTAAGCCTACTTTTACAAAAAAAATCATATAAAATCAGCATTTTAATATGACACACATAATATACTAATTATTAATATGTACTAATATAAAGAATATCACATTAATAGAAATAAATGAAACATGTGAAATACTAAAATTATAACTATAAGCATGAAAATAAATATTATACACATGAAAGCAAAATACAAATATGAAATGTTAAAGAAAATTAAGCAACAATTATCTGTAGGTAACTGAATTCACGTTTAATAATTCTGGTGTGTGTGGAATTATGAGAAATGAGAATCGACCCACAGGACAATGGGAGCATTTTTCGCCGAGCAAGTAAGATGCATCAGTGTATCGGGAAAGCTGATACCTTTCTCCTTCTGTAATAATGCTGTACAGTTACTTTTCAATTAACCAAGAATGGCTATGTAAAGTTTAAAAATAAATAAAAAAAAAAGACAACTGGTCTGAGTTTTTCCATCACGGAAGTTCGGCGATGTTACACCCACAGCTAGGTGTTTTCCCACATTATCCTAAAAAAAAAAAGAAGAAAGAAAGAAAGAAAAAGAAAAGGAAAACATTGAGCTGGATGAATTTCCCCACACTCTAACGAAAAACACAAAGAATAAAAACGAAGACAACGAAAAAATGAAATTTCTACAAAATTAAAAAACACACCGTGTCCTTTTAACTTTAAGAGTTGTGATTCCCAGTTTATTTACACCAATAAAACCTATCAAAACCAGAAGCACGGAACAGAAAATGGTGCTCATACACGAAGGACAAAAGCCACATGACTTAACTGATGTGAAAACTGTTACCATTTAGCACTATCTACTGGCATTTAAAAAAAAATTCTGTTTTCTTGTTACACATACGCGACCTTGGGCCGAAGAGAGCTACGCAAGGCTGGTCTCAAACGGTTAATGAGAGAGATTACAATAACATGTTTCAATAATGTTTTTTATTAACATCTTTTCTCTTATTATTTTCCTTTTAGAAAATGGTATGAGATAAAAGTTTATTTTTAGATCCCTTAATAATACATGAAAATAAGCAAAATCAATGAAATATGAAATTCTCCCCTTCAAGATACAATTGCAGGCCTTGCAACAAGAAAGAACCAGCTCCACATTTTGACAGGAACTAATGCAGCAAGCAAGCGGAGATCAGAAACACACGCTACTTTACACTCCAAAAACCTTTGTTTAAAAACCATCTAAGTGATTTGCATTTTAATGACAAAATATAAATTATAATAAAGGCTGAAATTATAAACAACTGAGTAATTTACATATACACACATATCTTTGAAAAATAATTTTCTTTCTCTTTATGCATTTCTTTCTTCAAAACATTTCCTTTTCATTTTAGAATTTAATTAAAGATTTCTGTTATTCTAAAAAACTAAATGCATTTTAGATTGTATAGAAAAGCTGCTAATTTGATTTCTTTAGTAATATGAACATTCAGAAGAAATATGAAATATACGAGGGTAAGTTGAAAAATAAGTTTCCCCAGTCGACTGTGGTCAGAGTTGTGTATGAAAGTCAAAAAATAGAATGAGACATTAAAGATATGGCATACCTTTATTTTATTATTCTCGTACGAGTACGTTGAGACATTTGTCATATCGCTTGATAAGCTTCAAAAAGTCCTCCAAGAAAAATTCAGGGCTTTGCATATGGAAGAAGCGTTGAACGGCTATGGGCGAAAGGCGGCACAGCAGGAAAACGCGCAAGTCACCGATACACCATTGGGTAGCGGTCGCTGCAAATCAAGCAGATAGCGCTGTTGCAGTGCCTGCGCAAAGCGGAGACCAGCCTCTCATTTGAGCCCCGGTAGGTATGGAGAGAAGGTGCGTTTTGAATTCGTGGTCAAAGGAGGAAGTGAGAGCGGTTATCCGCTATGAAAGGGCACGTGAGCATCAGGAACAGAAATTCATAACCGCCTCGTGGAAGTCTATGGGCCAGGTGTGATGTCGAAGCAAATGGTGCGGAGATGGTGTCGCACATTCAGTGATGGACGTCAGCAAGTGGAGGACATACCAAGAGCTAGACGGACGTGCACGGCCACTACAGATGCAAATGTCAGGAAGGTGGATGACATGATTAGAGCGAACCAGCGTATCACCATCGATGAAGTAGCGGAAGAACTTGGAATCTCACATGAGCGAGCTCAAAACATCATCCACGACATTCTTCGATACAGAAAAGTGTCAGCACGATGGGTGCCCCGACAATTGACCTCGACACACAAGGAACAATGCATGGGGTCAGCCTGGAACATCTCGTGCGTTACCATGAAGATGGCAATGACTTTCTGTTTCGGATTGTGACGGGGATAGAAACGTAGGTCCACCATTTCACGCCAGAATCGAAGGCCGCATCTATGGAGTGGAAACATCCGTCACCACCTGTCCAAAAGAAGTTCAAGACAACTAACTCCCTCTGCAGGTAAAGTGCTCCTCACAGTTTTCTGGGACGCCCAAGGAGTTTTGTTGCTGGACTTTTTGGAGGTTGGAACCATCAATGCTACGCCCTACTGTGACACCCTGTCGAAATTGAAAGAGGAGATTCGGAAAAAGCGGCCTGGCCAACCATCGATGAAGTAGCGGAAGAACTTGGAATCTCACATGAGCGAGCTACAAACATCATCCACGACATTCTTCGATACAAAAAAATGTCAGCACGATGGGTGCCCCGACAATTGACGTCGACAAACAAGGAACAACGCATGGGAGTCAATACTGGAAGCAATACTTTGGAAGCAATACTGAAGTGAAACAAGCCGTTCAACACTTCTTCCATAGGCAAATCCCTGATGTTTTCCTGGAGGGCTTTTTGAAGCTTATCAAGCGATATGACAAATGTCTCAATGTACTTGGTACCTATGTGGAAAAATAAAGGTATGTCATATCTTTAATGTCTCATTCTATTTTTTGACTTTCATACACAACTCTGACCACAGTCGACAGGGGAACAGTTACAGAACTGCTGTGGCAGAATTTTTTAAATTTAATGACACATCGAGCAACATAATCTAAAAAGACCAGAACTTTTAGAATTTAGAGCAGGCATTCGAAACAGAATTAAGAAGGGCACTAGGCAACAGAATTTAGGAACCACAGCGATAGCAACAGATGGAAAATGCCTAGTGCCAACCCTGTGTATGATTCATTGAGACACATAAAATGAAACTTTTAAACTATCAGTTTTCAATTTCTTTATTAATAGAAGAAAAATTCTTTTCTGTAATGCCTGTCCATGTGATAAGATTAGAAGCATTTTTGATATTTTCTATGCTTGTAACTGGTGAAAAGTAGAGAAAATAAGGGTAAGATAAACATGTAATAGAATTAGAGAAGAAAATAATTCTAGTATCAGAAGTAAAACATTCAAATATTGTTTTCATTGTTCTTCCAGACGTTCTCCAAAAAGTAAAAAATTCATCGCAAACTTTCTCTAAAATACTTCCATTATGTGTTAATACCATGGACACATTTTTCATCATATTTTTCTGAAATCTTCTAGAATCGCGGGTCTATAAATCTTGCCTTCAATTCCTTCTAGACTTTCCGAGCTGCAATTTCTAAAATCCTAAAGAAAAATTACCCCTACCAATTCTGTAACAGCAAAAAGGCAGAAATATTTGGGGGGGAACAACAAGAAAAAGTGTAGAATTAATTCTATAGAGAAAACTTATGCATATTCTGAGAATTCTGAATACTCGGAGACAATTACTAGGGGAAAAACGCTTAACGTGAAAAAATTATAAGACATTTTTTAATTAATCACACATAGCTATTTTGCTCTTGATAAGAACTGTTTCGTAAATTGTCCTTTATAGCATTATACCTTGTTTATTTTTCAGATTTAGAATAATGTACACTGCTCCATATTGAAAATGCAACACCAAGAAGGAGTGGTCAGAAAGTGATGAAATTTGGAAAAAAGACAGACAGCAAGCAGCAATAAGTGATCTCCATTTCAAAATGATAAGTCAGAATACAGAGCGAGAATGGTGTTGGCTAAGTAGGATGTAGGACCACTGCAGACAGCAATGCACGAAGAAACATGTCTAGGCATAGAGTCAATAAGAGTGCAGATGGTGTCCTGAGGGATGGCTCTCCATTCCCTTTCAACCATTTGCTACAGTTCGTCTTCTGAACAAGGCAGGGGCAGAGTCTGCAACTGGCATCCAATCACATCCCACACATGTTCGATTAGTGGCAGGTCAGGAGAGTACGGTGTCCAGGAAAACATCTGTATACCTTGCAGAGCAAGTTGGCAGATGCGAGCACTGTGTGGTCGGGCGTTATCCTAGCTGAAAAATTGCATTAGGCAGCCACTGAAGGTAGGGGATTGCCACCAGCCACAGTATATATCCAAGTATCGTTGGGCCGTCATAGTGCCCTGAATATGAACTAGAGGTGACCTGGAATCGTAGGCAATAGTGCCCGAAACCATTATGCCACATTGTCGCGTGGTGGTGCACTCTCCAGTTACTGCCAGATTAGATCTGTCTCCACATCGACGCCACACACGTATGCAGCGACTGCCACTGGATAAACAGAAGCGTGACTCATTTGAGAACACAACATTTCGCCGTTCTGTCATCCACATCACTCCATTCCGGCATCATTCTAAACGTAGGCGTCTATGCTGTGGAGTCAATCACAGTCTTCTTAATGGACACCGTGAGTGCAGGCCACGTTCAACCAATCGACGGGAAATAGTTCTCGTCGGCACAAGATCATCCAGGGTATCTTGCACATGCGACTTGGAGGACCGCCACAGCTTGCCGGCGGATGAGTCGATCCACACGTGCTGACGTCACTCTGGTTGCAGCTGCACCCCTCCTTCTTCCCACATTCCCTTGTTCCAACCATGTTCAGCATAGCCGACGCACCGTGCTCGCGTCCATGTGCGTATCAGCTACGATTTGATGTAAGGACCAACTCACCCTTCTCAGTCCGATCACCATACCCCTTGTAAAATCGTCCATCTGCTGGAAGTGCCGTCGTTGATGATGGCCTGGCATTTTCTCCTATTACACGTATCCTCCGGGACAAAAACCAACTTTCTTCGATAATTTGTCTGGCAGAAATAACGACACGAATATTGCCCATTTTGCTCGTTCCTTCCCTTATATCTTACTTCATGTGCGTCAGAGAGCTGCACATTTCACAACATTCACATAACTCAGTGACGTGCATCTACTCTAAAATTTGCATAAATTTCTAACCACTCCTTCTTGATGTTGCATTTTCAATGTCGAGCAGTGTATAATAAGTGGTCAGAATGGAAATTTATAATATGACAGAGAAAATTAATGTTCCATTTTAATGTTATTTTTTAAATATAATTTCAATATATTACCATTATTTTAATAAAATTTATCAATATTACAATGCCTTAAAAAAATCTTAGAAAAATTCTCAGACTTTGGGAACGAAAAATTTTCTATAGAAACTGACCTGAAAATTGCCAAAATATTGATAAGTCGCCAAATTTTAAACTGTTTCATAAAAGAATTCACATCTCCAAAAGCGAAAAGTTGTTTAACGGATCTTTATTAGAAAAAATGAAACAATTATGAAATGCCTATGTTTCACTTCTTTCACTATGAAACTAAAAAATCTTATCATTTACATTAGAAATAGGAACAAATTATAACCCACGAACCCATTCAAAAGATAACCATATTTGTAAGTGAATCGCCAAATATAATTCCTCCAAAATGCTAATTCATACTCAAAATGGCTATTGCAAAAAGAGACAAATTTCAGATGATTAAAATTTAAAGACTTTCTGCCGATCTTTACTGAAATTAAGGACTTTTAAGGAGCCCCCCTCCTAAAAAAAACCCTAAGGACTCATACGGGGCATTCACACTGAGGTTTATTCTGAGCTAATGGAGAGATGTGACATAGCCGACCCATCTCAAAAACTGGTCCTTAATTTCGGCCAAGTGGTTTTTTGACCATGTCAAAAAAATGGTTCTTAGTTTCCCCATAGTTTGAAATTTGAACTGCATGTATAGTGGAGCTACTCGACACATGGAACTGGCTCCGTTAGCTCAGATAAACCCCAACATGAATGGCCCTTTGACCATAATAAACCCTGTCTTATCCAACACTTTGAAAACCTTTCTGGAGATCGATAACCTTGATTTTTTCCTATTTTTCTTTAATAATAAATATTCTTGTGTATCAGTTCAGTATATACCTATATGAGCCTCAGATTGTAGTTTTCATTTCTGTGCCTGGTCACTAGTAACAAACAATATGCAGCTGTATTTAATGAAGTGATGCACTTTGCTATGACACTATGTAGTAAGCAGGTTGTAAAGAACAAACCTTGTACAACGCACTTCGTTAAACACAAATAGGGAGCTGTGACAAAATACTAAACATTCAAGTGCCCCGCCAACTGAACACGTTTGGGAACCCCTGCTCTATGCTATTAAAACTTATTCTGACTGATTTAAGCGTTAGCCTATCATAAATCACAGGAAGGTGAATCTGTCTCGGACATTCAACATTTGCTTTCGTATCTTACACGTATTTTGAAAGCTAGTGAATGGACATATTCCAATAATTAATCATTTTTCTAATCATGCAATCGAAAACAAAAAATATCAGACTTATGGGAACTTGATTCGCTTTTTTTTAATTGAAAATTTTAAAATCCTTGTGCACCACATATTATTACACAATGCTTACAAAAGTAAAAAAAAAACTTACAATTTCACAGATGACACATAAGAGATAAATTTACAGAAGAAAGAGCACCGCCATTTTATCTTGGACAAATACGTGAGAAGAGAGGGAGGAAATGTAATATTCACAGAGCTTAAGCCTAGAAATAAGTTCTTTTCATCCTTCCATGATCTTTGAACGATAGAATAACAAATGTACAACATTTTGCACTTCTCTGAAACTGCAGGAACACAAGTATGTACTAGATAACCTAAATCACTTCAGATATGAATTAAAATTACCATGTCCAGTTAAAAATTTAGTAATTTAAAAATTGCAGAAAAAGTGTTTATTATTCAGTCTACGAGGAAAGGAAGGGAAAAAATTTAGTCAAGGAGGAATAAGCTAATACAACTCGATTATTACTTTTACTGCCATCTATCTCTATAACACACAAGAGGGAAATTATCATCAGCAGAATTGCCATAAATGACAGTTTGAATTGGTAAACGATTGACAGGATAAGGAAGATCTTCAAACAACAACTTGGTATCAAACATAAATTTGCTGACGGTATCTTTAAACTTTTTGTCATTTAACACATGAAGGTCAATCGGAGAAAACCGCAAAATTGCGAAACAGGCTTCATAGGTAATAGTTCTGTAGCCACGCACAACTCTTAGCAAAACTCTTCTTTGAATTCTGCAAAGTATACAGGAATTAATAATCTTTTCTAAAGCTGTTCCCCACTCTAGAAGCTGAGCAAATAAAGAGGAGTATACCTACTTATAAATCATATCAACAATATTAGATTTTAAACCAAAAGTATTGCAAGAGACAAGTCCTAAGTATATTTTCACTTATTGGATAAATAATTAATGTGATTTTTATAATAAAACTTATGATCAAGAATAATGACTATATATTTAATTTTATTCACCCTTTTGAGTAAGGTATTATCCAAGTACAATTGTTGGTTTGTATAGTACTTTCTTTTAATTATCATAATTTTAGATTTATTAAGATTGAATTCCAGTTTCTTTTCTCTGGACCAATTGGAAATAATATTAAGGGTGTTTTGAGCCGTATTAAAGAGAGTATTGAAACAGTTGTCTTGAAAACAAATTAGTAGATCATCAGCAAAAGCAACTATTTTACAACTCTGACAAATGTGAGAGTACTGAGTAGACCATTCCACAGTTCAGGTCCAGAAAGCGAGCCTTGAGGGCAACCTCTTTCCAAAGTGTAGGCGGAAGAACCATGGCCACGGGTGAGCAATGCAGATCTGTCAAGCAGAAAATCTTTAATAAACAGAAAATATTACACAGAAATACCAGCTTTTCTTAGAAAAACAAGTATCCTAGGCCACCAGGCGTGGTTGAAAGCACCTTTGATATCAAGGAACACTAAAACTGTGTGTAAAATTTCTCTTCTTACCTTCATTCACTATGTCTTAAGTACAAAAGAGCATCTTCACAGCTCTTATTGGGGGGGGGACCAAACTGTGCTTTGTTTAAGTTTTTTATTATGCAAGAACCAAGTAATTCTATTAATAATAAGCTTTCCTATGCATTTTCCTAAACTGGGAAGAAGACTAATGCATCTCAAGTTATCTAAATACAGGACACAAGGATTCTACACACACACAGACTATTCTTAGGGATTGCAATACCATTTGCTCTTTTCTGGCAACGAGAAAATGAACCAAGCTTCAGATAAACATTGAAGATTTTGGAGAATAAACTCTGAAACATTCTATGAACTTGCTTCGAAATTTTGTCTTAAATAGAATCAAGACCAGAGGCTTTATTGCATTTAAGGTTTTCTATAACACTATTAATTTTTAACAGTGAATGGAGGATATGGATTGGCAACATAATTTATTCAAGCTTCAGTCCTAATCATTCTACACAGTCCAGTCACATTAATGTGACCATCTGTCAAAAGCCAGAATAACCACCTTTCGCAGAGCGGACTGCTGCGAGACGTGCAGGAAGAGAGTCACATAGGTCCCTGAAGGTGTTCTCTGGGATGTTGAGCCATGCCGACTCTAATGCCGTGGCCAGCTGCGCTAGATTACGCGGTTGAGGATCCATGGCGCGAACAACTCGATCGAGATGGTCCCACAGATGCTCGATTGGGTTTAAGTCAGGTGAGTTTGCTGGCCAGGGGAGGACGGTAAACTCATCCTGGTGCTCTTCGAACCACGCACGTACACTGGCAGTTGTATGGCACCTCGCATTGTCCTGCTGGAAGATGCCATCATCCTGAGGAAAAACAATGCGTATGTAGGGGTGAACATGGTCCGCAAGGACAGATGCGTACTTGTATTGATCCATTGTGCCTTCCACAATGATCAGTGAACCTAGAGAATGCCAGGAAAACATTCCCCAGACCATAATGCTCCCGCCTCCAGCTTGGACCGTTCCGGCAATGGTTGCAGGGTGGTTCCTTTCAGAGGTTTCACGCCTTATACGCCAACGTCCATCTGTCCGATGGAGCATAAAACGCGATTCATCCGAAAACGCAACCTGTCGCCACTCAGTGGACGTCCAGCTGCTGTACTGGCGTGCAAATTCTAGCCTTCGCCGTCGATGAACAGCAGTCAGCATAGGTGCACGAACCAGGCGTCTGCTTCGGAGGCCCAGACGCAGCAATGTTCGCTGAATAGTACTTTGGGAGACACTTTTGGTAGCCCCTTGGTTCATTTTGGTGGTCAGTTGCTCAACGGTAGCCCGTCTATCTGCCCGAACGCATCTCCGCAAACGTCGTTCGCCTCTGTCATCTATGGCCCGTGGTGCACCACATTTGCCACGTCGCTGATTTTGGACAGTCCCATTTTGCCATGCACGGTACACTTTTACCACGGCGGCACGCGAACAGTTCACAAACTCAGCCGTTTCGGAAATGCTTCCACCCTTGGCCCGAAAGCCAATGATCATGCCCTTTTGGAAGTCGGATAAATCGCTTCGTTTCTGTATTACGCCAACGATTGAAATGTTTTCCGAAGCCCTCACACACCCTTTATATACGCTCAACTGCATTGTGCTGCCACCTGCCTTCTGTGATTGGTTATTTAACTCTGACATGGAAAGTACGTGGTGGTCACATTAATGTGACTGGACTGTGTATGAAATGAATTATCCATACTAAAAGGGTCCGTGGAAAAGTTTCTGTTACGAACCTCATTAATTGTTTCTTCTAACAATTTTGTACAATTACAAGATGGGAGACAAATTCCACTGACTTAAATTCTTTTCATAAAATTTTACTTTATACCATTTGTATATATTTTTTTCCAAACATTCCTTTCATTTATATTCATTAGGAATTCTCTCCAAGAATTAAGCTTTGCATTCTGAAGCTTTAAGCCGTAACTATGTCCAAGTGAAGATATTTTTGTTTATATAGCTCTCTAAGAGTAGGGTTATGATTTTGTTGAAACCTTCATCTACCAGCATTAACCCGCTTTCTGATACATTCCATTTTAGTAGTCCACCAAGGTACCTTATGAAATCTTGGCTTTTTTAGAGACATGGAAGCCTTGGATGCGTTATAGAGAATCGAGACAAAATTTTCCAGTCGAGAGTTGAATACACGCTTATCCGTACAGCACTCAATAAACTGCAATAACTCATCTATCGTTTGTCATTAAAAATCATAGTGAAGAGCAAACAAAATTAGAATTGCAAGATCTTGCTTTGAAGCATTTTAAAAACACAATATCTAAAAATGAAAAAGGTAGATACATTACTTGCTTTCCAGGGATAAGCCATGCAAAACATGGAGATAATTTTGCCTTTGCTGGGGAAAAAAAAGACTGAAAAGCAATCTTCAAGAACTGTAGAAAGACTAACTGATTATGAACAAGTATTCGATGAATGGAAAAATAAGAGCACAGTCAAAAAGGTCGATTTGAATGAATCTAGAAAAACTGGGAAATTTTACTACTTGCCCCATCAAGCAATGTTAAAAAAAAAATTCTACAACTAAAATTTGTCTGGTTTTTAATGGCTCTGCTCAACAGTTCACTCAAAGATTCTGTAGAAAAGGGTCCTAATCTCTTTGACATAATACCTGCAGTTTCAAATAATTTCTGATTGGGAAAAATAGGGATCATATTGGATATTTGAAAAGCATTTTTGCAAACTGCTCTACACGAAAAGCAATCTTCTACGCTTCTTGTGGGAGGCAGGAGGAAGTCCTGACAAGTTTGTTATATACCAGCATTGCTGCATTGTTTTTGGCATTCGGCTGCCCATTTTTGTTAGCGGCAGTGCTATATTATTTAAAGCAGGCACTTGACCATTTGAAAATGGCTACTGAAAACTGAAAGAGTATATGTGGACAACTGCATTATGAATGTAGACTCAGCTGAAGATCTAGTCTTTCCAAGAAGATTTCAAAGAATTGTTAGGAATGGGAAAGTTGGATCTATGTGGTGGGCATTACAGTGAAGTACCTGACCAAAGTTTTTGAAAAAAAAAAAAAAAAAAAAGACCATCAAAATCAGATCTGTTTGAAATACAGGTACTGGGGTTTATGTGGAATTTAGAAGAAGATTCCCTGTCTGTCACATGCCAAGAAACAGAAACAAAAGTAAAACTCCTTACGAAAAGAAGAATGCTTTCCCTAACGTATTGAAATTTCAATCCAACTCACTTTCACTTTGCTTACTATTACTATCCTATCAATCTAATTCCCAAATTACTGTTACAAGAATGTTGGAAAATAGAAGCTGCCAATCTATCATTACAAGTTATTTGTGAATGCTTCTAAACTGTCCTATGCTACTTGTGTTTTTCTCCGAACAGAAAAGTATGGTGAAGTAACAAGTTAAACTGATTCAAGTTCGAACGAAAGTCATACCATTAGAGGGAACTTCAATTCCAAGGTTATCATTATTAGCTTGCACAATTAGCTGTCAATAAAAAAAGATTTGCAGATGGAAGATGTATCATCAACTTTATGATCTGGAGATTCGCACCATGTTCACTGAACCCTGCCGACCCCCCATCATGAGAATGCTCTGGGAAGCCTCTCATCAAAGGAGGTTGGTGAAAAGGACCTTCTTCCTCTTAAAACCAGATTAGCCAAAACTAGAACACTTTCTAAATACGGAAGTAGTTAATACAGAGCATAGTTTCAGTGGCAGTTTCTGTACAATTTGAAAAAAGTATTAGCATCATTACTCATTTTACATTAAACTTGTATGACCTAGATTTCGAACCTAGATTTCGACATACCTAGATTTCGAATAAATCTGACGAAAATAAAAAGCCATAGAATAGTACGGAATTTGATGACTCATGAAAATCAAAAAAAGCTAACCTACCTTTCTCAAATGAGTAAAGAAGCATATATTCAATAATAAGACTAATAATAGATTAAGTTCTTTACACGTAATTAAAGATTGTGATGGTATTTTAAGATTAAAGACAAAAGTACGTTTCAGAGATGATCATCAAGAATTTGACCATACTTCTATTCAGTTGTCAAAGCTCTCATTATTTATAAACACAAAAATTTAGGACATGCCGGAGTTCAGATGGTTATGAGACATCTTAGAATTATAAGATTCTGAAACCTAGAAAAACTATTAAAGAAGTAACTGGATCTTGTATCATCTATGATGGGTTTAAGGTGAAACCTGTAACAGTATTAGGATTCTTACATCAAGATCGCGTAAGGGATGCTGTAATTTTCGAAATCATAGGAGTGGATCTTGCAAATTCTCTCATTCTCAAGCTGGAGGCATGCATTTTGACCGACTCGTGCAGTCTACTATGCTGTGCATCGTGAATGGTTAACCTCAATCTCGCCTAGCAATTTTCTTCTTGGTTTGAGGAGATTTACCCATGCAGTGAAAGACCAACTGTTATTTATACAATCAATGGCTCTAACTTCAAAGGCACTTCTCTCGTAAGGAAAAAAAAAAAGTGGATTTAGAGAAATTGAAGAACATAGTACAGGTAAACCCAATTATATGGAAATTCATACCTTATAATGCTGCCTGGTAGAAGGTTTCTGGAAAAGCCTGATGGACTTAGGAAGAGTTTTAAGGAAAATTTTAGGTAAAACATCAATAAATCATTAACAAATTAATACGACTATGTGAACATGAAAGCCTGATAACTCAAGACCACTGACATACATTTCAGAAGATTCCAAAAACTCAGAATCTCTGACTAGTGGAATATTTTTTCACAAAACATTAAGAAAAGTTGCCATGCCTGAGTTTGATAGATGAGAGACAAATAAGTTGAAGAGATTTTGCATATTGCATTAGAGTGAAAACGGATATAAGAAAAGCAGAGTCAAGTATTTAGGACAATTGAAAGGGGACATAATTTTGTTGGGAAATTTTCATACCAATGATCACATCAATGAACTGGAATTCAGGACAAATACCAAAATTCTAACCTGGAAAAGGACATCAGATTAAGAGTAGCTCAGGTAGAGTTCCCTTTTACGTCCTGTGAGAAAACTTTTCACATTAGAAGTACACAAAAAAGATCTTTTTGTACTATTAAACTCCTCCTTCAGATTCTAATTAAATACACTCTTTACCCATTAATTTACAACCAAGTATAGATGGACACCCAAACATGTGAACGAATTCATGCCAATTCTGTTCCAATGATACTGACAGTGGTGCTGAAGATGACAGATTTGATGATCCAACACCATCATTCATGTTATGGCAGACTTATAAAACCAACAAAAGTGACTATTTAACCGTTGTTTGAGTTTCACCAATAAGTTGTTTAACCTCTTTAGGATGGGTGTATCATACCTGCATCAGCAGCTAATCCTCTCACAAGACAGCATACCACTTTGTGCAATTCACCTTGGAGACGGTGTGTTGCACCAGTGCATCAGCCGGCTGCTAGCGACATTTGGGATTTATGCATAAATGACACACCCATCTGCATAGAATTTATAGTTCAGCAACATGACATCACAAAGGGGCTATACAGGGTTGCCACTCAAACAGGAGAATGAAATTTCCGCCTTTTCCATGTGTGTTTTAAGTAAATTCCAGTCTATTCGCATAGTGCACGTTGGCTGTGCTGAGAGGTAAATTAATTACGGTGCCATTTGAAAACATGCAAATTTGCCAATTACATATAACTTACATACACACATATATACATATCATCTCCCAAAGCATGACTATTATAAGTACAATAGGAGTTTTCTCCGCTGAAGAGTGAGTTTATAATCTTCCCAACCTGGATAAAAAAATGTCTTTGTTTGCAAATATTTTACAGTTAAACAAAAAAAAGAAATCTATTTAATGATATTTTTAAATAAATTCAGGTATTTTATATTTATTTAGCACCACACATAAGCAAGAAATATGTGCATTACATTTCGTGATACTATGTCATCATACTCCTAGAATTAGTTTCAGGATTATGCCATAGAAAACTGCCTGAAATTTGAAAGTATTTTTAACTAATAATAAAAATAAATTTAGATAGAAGCCACATTAAATGATACAAATAACATTAAAATAAAGTTAATTACTTAAAAATTGAAAAACAGTAATTAGCAATATTTTGGAGAATATTGTTGTTATTGTCACTTATGCTCGCTTGTCTGACGCAGTAAACTCAAGCCCATGAAATTCCTCATGGCGCGGAGCCAAATTTACGTCTGTTGTTGGCAACAGCCTTGAGCACCTAGCAGGTGACAGTGCGATTTGGCTCAGTTCCGCCCCCAATTTTGATGGAGAGCACTCCGGGGGAATGGGTTCGAGGGTTTCCCACCCCTCTCCCCTTCCACCAAACCACACGAGAGGACTTTCGGCTCGCCGCATATTTAGAGTGCCGCCATGCCGCACCGACACGATACATTTACAAACATCCATGCCTTCTCCGGGATTCGAACACAGGCCCTTCATTACGGCAGTCAGCGATGCTAACCACTATACCGGTTGGACGGCTTAGAATATTAAACATATTAACCAGTTAGCCTAGATAACTGCTATTTTTTTTTTATTTTACTGCAAAATGACAAGGCATTTATTAAAAATAAAAAATATTTTAAAGATTTTGCAGTAAAATCGTAGTATACGCTACGGCCTTGGCACAATTTTGACAATTGTCGCCAACAGCAAAATGACCCATTTACTGCTCATCGTACTATAACCAAATCCCATGCTCTACACCAGGGATGTCAAACTTATAGGTACACTTGGGCCAAACAAACAAGGTTTAACTTTAGGCAAGCCGCAAAAAAAAA
>KK115345.1:115927-133282 GCA_000611955.2 Stegodyphus mimosarum
CGCTGATTTAAACCTCGAGATCTTATAAAATTTATAACTTTTTTTATATATGACAAAACATTCTCCATATTTATTACTTTCGTGCATAGAACTTCTTGATGTATAATCCAATGCATATGATGAATGTTTGAACCGTGAATTTCACTAAGTTTTTTTCTTAGTAATGCTACGAAGCCCTTGTTTTTCCCGGTCATTGATGGAGCGCCATCTGTAGCTACAGAATTTAATTGCCAAAGGAAGATTGTATTTCTGCAGAAGTTCAAAAACACAAGTAAATATATCTTCTCCTGTAGTAGTACCAGGCATCGGTATCAGTTCCAGTAATTCCTCAAAAATGTTAAAATTCTTGTCACAAGAACGAAGAAACACTGCTAATTGAGCTTTGCCACTAATGTCCGTGCTCTCGTCACAGGCAATGGAAAAACTTTCGAAACTAGATGATTTTGCTTTGATTTGATCACTTAAATTCGCTGATAAATCAGTAACTCTTTCCGCAACTGTATTTCGAGACAATGAAATTGATTGAAAAGCCTTCACATTGTATTTCGAGACAGTGAAATTGATTGAAAAGCCTTCACATTTCCATGACAAACAATTTCTCCAACTTTCATTAGGCATTCCTTGATGAAATCACCGTCAGTAAAAGGCTTCGAATGTTTAGCTATCAACTCGGACAAGACGTAGCTTGCATGTACCGCCGCTTCACTTTCTTGCAATACTTTACTAAACATGGACTGTTGCTTTTTCACTCCTAACTTGAGCTCTTTCAACTTTTCTTCCCTCATCAATCCTTCATAATTGTTATATTTCGATTTGTGTTGTTCGTAATGACGTTTAATATTATATAACTTTGGTACATTAATAGTATTATTACATATCAAGCAGATTATTTTATCTTTTATTTCACAGCAAAAATATTCTAATTCCCATTTTACTTGGAATATTCTATGTTCGTCAGCGATTTTTCGTTTAATTTTACTACCACTTAATTTTCATATAGACATAAAACACAGTTAACGTTAAAAAGTTAACAAAAATTTATTCTTTCCACCAGAGATAAATCAAAATGCTGAAATATTTCTTCAAAAATATTCTAACAATATCACAAAATGTCAAACGTTTAGCAAAAATCAATTCAAAACAGAGAAACTAATTCTATCTCACAGCGAAATTGCTACAAATCAATCACAGCATTAAGTAAACAAACAGTTCGCTAGGACTACAGCTACTACTGAGATGAGTTGTTTGTTCTCGGCTTTTATAAGCTTTATAATTAATTTCTCGAATATACTGGAAACATCTATAAATATCTGGATTTTTGTGGATGGCAACAGCAATTACGAGATATTTATTTATTAGGTATTAAATGCACGCGCTGTTCTATTTTTAACCTTCCAACGCAGCTGTCTTTTCAAAAATCGTCTGCGTTGCTAAGGCAACATGAAGCAAATCTAATTACAATTCTAAATAAAAAAAACTAACTAAATAAATAACTATGAAATCCGTAACAATATGAATTAAGTAATAATTAATAATAAAGCAAAGTGCATGCACATGCATGCACCAATATATCGTACAAAACTATGATTGGAAAACTGAGACCATGAGTTCGGCCACATTCGGCTATCGGGGGATGCGTACAAGTTCTGAGTGCACGTGTCCCCCAAAAGCCGAAGGTAGCTGAACGCAAGCTACTCACACGCATTTGTAATTTAAGTAGTGTGTATGTCAGCTCGCTGTGAGTAATCTAACAACACTGAATAAATTATCGTTAATTACTTAGCAGTAAACATTTCATTTTTTTCTTCATCGATATGTTATTTTATTATTATATATTATTATTTGCCGATATATTGTCCGGGCCGCAAAAATATTTGTCGTGGGCCACGAGTTTGACATCCTTGCTCTACACCAACTGCCCAAATGACGTTTACGAGAAACATAATTCACCAAGAAAGTGACTGCTTTTAACATGCCATAAAAAATTGCTTTTTGGGAGGATCGGCATATGAAATTCCCCGACTTTTCCAGCTTGTTGAGAAAAATATTTATACTCCCGACTTTTTTTAGTCAATTTTCATATTCCCTGACTTTTCCCGGTTTTTCCAGGTAACATGGCAACACCGTCTGGGGTAATTAAATTAAATTTATGACTAAAAACTGTATGAAAGTCACATAAATTTTGTGAAAAGTTAAACTGTTGATGAGAAATGTGACTAAAAAAGCACTGTTGAATAGAAACACATCTTTTCCTTCCATATATACTGGGAAGAATCAAAGATATTTCTAGAAAATTATGTATGTTCCCGAAAAGAAGACTGTAATTGTAAAATATTTTTAGTCAATAGTTAGAATTAGCTTGTTTTAGAGTTTTTAAAGTTAGAATTTAAAACTTAAAGTTGGAATTTAAATTTTGAAATGTAGAGTTAGAATTTTGAGGTTCGACTCATTTCTGCCAGATCGAGTTTTCAGTTTTATGCGACGAGCGTAGACACCACTAATTAAGCTGAGGTCGAAATAACTTCAGTAGGAGACTTATTTCAGAGTTCTGCCTTTCAGTCACACTGTTGCTACTGGTTAAAAATTGGTATTCTACAGCCATACTTATTATGCACTTGTTATGCAGGCTGGTTATTCTTATTTAAGGGACAACTACACAATACTGATTCTGTATAGCTTAAGCTGATAATTTTATTTAACATTAGTTTAGTTTTATATTTTCATTTTGAGTTCAAGCTCAAGTGGAGCCTTCTTGTATAGCCAAGAAAGGCCATCTGTTAACCTATTTCGAGTTAAAATAAAAGAGTCTTTTACCTTCTTCGGAGTTATTTACAGAACAAGAACTTAGCTAATAGTTGTTACACACTTCTACAATATTCTAGTAGTTAAAGAACATTATTTTAGCTAGAATATTTAGCGCAATATTAATTTAATATAAAACAAGCAAATTTACAAATACTAAGATGATAGTGATCTGTGAACAGCATGTATAATCATAAAAGAATTGCAATTCTATCAAATGCTGAAAGCAAGTGTGAATAATTAAAAAGCACCAAAATTTTTTCTATTCTGTTTAAACATGACCAATGCGTCTTCTACTAATAAAGAGAAGCATTTACAAAAATTTACTAATATTTTTCTATACTGGCATTATCAACTGAATGGAATCAGATCTGATGAAGCAAACACTGTTTAAATTTGGCACAATTTAAAACCTAATAACTAACCACACACAAAAAATGTAAAAAGAAGTTTTCAGAACATAGTTATGCAAAATAGTAAAACTTACAGCTGCAGTTGGTCTCTCAGGCTCTTGCATTCCTGGTCTCCTAGGAGCATCAGTTGTCGAGCCTCTAGCTCTTCCGCGTGCTCGACCACGAGCTCTACCAGTAGTTGGTTCATCACTCATACTTACACCTAGAAAAAAATCTTTAATTATTATAAGTGCAATAAAACTTAGGCTATTATGCACATATAAGGAAGATGACCAAAAAATTTTAAAACTTTTGCAATATTTTATACTTTTTTGGACACTTCTAATAAGGTCAGTCAGAAAGTTAGTTACACCCCTTTGTAGAAATTTTCTGCCAAAGGCTATTTTGATAAAACTGTCTGACAAAACTTGACATTTAGCTGTATCATATTACATAGTGGTTTTCACAAGACAATTTTAGTTTGTCTGATAATCAGTCATAAACATATCTCAACAGCTGCAATTTGCATCCAAATTGGAAATACATGCAGCGATTCGTTTTATTGTGGCCGAAAAGGTGTAACTGCTGTGAAATTCATTAGCAGCTGCGTGAAGTTTATGGTGAAAATGCAATGTTACATCAACGGACGTACGGATATTGACGACAATGAGCTCGAGGGAAGATCATCAACTGCCACAAATTCTTAAATTGCTGCTTCCAAGAATGAAAGCTCTCTTGCAAACAGATGCATAACAATACACAAAATCTTTAATGAACTGGATATGGAAGTGTGCATAAAATTATTGTCGATCAGCTTCAATATCATGAAGTTCGTGCTTGTGGGTGCCTTGTCTTCTGAAAGAGGAACATAAAGGGAAGTGTTTTGAAAGTGTTGAAATAAACAAGAAATGAACAACAAATCAATCAATAATGTATTTTCCATTAGTCTTTACAACTTCTTCCCAATGTTTAACAAACTGTTCAATGCCTTGACAGTAGAAATCACAATCTTTGAGTAGCTTAAACCAGATTTGAGCCATTCTAAGAGGCATCATTTCTTCGCTGTACACTTCACTAATCTCTCAAGCAGCTTCTGTGGCTCTGGCAACTCGACTAAATGCAAAAAGCAGGTATCGAAAATGCTCTTTTTTGTCTACTTGACTTCATTTTAATGACAGGAAAAGAACAAAAAGTATATCAGCATAAAAAAAACTAAACACATCTTGTAAAGCACATAATTCTCTATCAAATAACATAAAACGCACTGGCAAAACATTTTAATTTTCATGCAAAATTTTTACTTAAAAAAGATGCCAACCAAATACCTTTTAAATTGATTAGTAGATTTTGATATCAATACAAATCAAAACCAGAAATATTTTTTCACAGATATATATTACATGTTTTTCAGCACGTATCTGAAACGTACACCATCTTGAATTTTATCTTCCTTTTTGTTTTAAAAAGTTTTAATTCAAACAGACATTACAAATTAAAATTTACTGCATACTTGCCTACCTACGATAATCAAAAACCAGGAGACCTTTTTATAAAATATTGGGAAAATTTTCCGAATAACAAAAATATCTTTTAAATAAAATGTGTAGAAAGAAAATATATTTTTAATAATGAATTAAATTTAAATGGTATCTAATCAATATCTGAAAGGTCAATTATTTCTTAACTTCAAATAATGCAAAAATACACGTAGAAAAAGAAAAAAAAAAAAAAAGCAGTTTTTTTACTTGTCCTTCTAAGAATAGCAAGATTTTCCCTAATCTAATATTTTAACCAGATCACTAATCATCAATTGCAAAACATAAAATCAATGTAATTCTGTATTGTGGAATCATGTTAATTCTCTCGCTGCGTATCCTGCGATTTCCACGGGCAACGTAGAAATAGCAAAATTTGAGCAACCCGCGATTTCCGCGGGGATGTATTTTTTCTGTTTATTTAACTGTGAAAACTGCATTTATTCAGATTTGGGTTAACAGATGATATTAGTTGTACATATTTCTGCAAAATATACAAACATGTTATGCACCATTTTGCATGCTCTTTTCAAAGCTCAAAGATGTCTGTAGTTCAACTCACAATCACATGAGACTAACTGCTCGACATTTTGCTAAATATATGAAATATTACTACTAAGTACACAGTCATGAAGCCATTCCTTTCAACTTCTGGCTGCAGACATGGCTGGGTGGATAAGGCAGGAATATGATGTTGACAAAACTAATTTCGATGAATTGCTATACTTATTTGTTGTCACATCAAAATTATTTCTTTGGCAGACAAATTACTTTTTGATCATAGTTGACTACAAATAATGGGGATACTCAGATAACCTGCACTTGGTGAGGTTCCTGAAATCGCATTCGCCAACTTGGGCTATAGGCGCCAAACAACAGTGGGAAGAGTGTTTAGGTTACTAGCTCATGTTAACTAAAATAGGAAAAAGGAAAGAGATATTTTCTTTTTATATGTAAAAACTTAGCGTTGGGTATCGTGACTTAGCAAATAATCTTTGCTGTGCTGATGATTCCACGACTTTGTCAATAGACGCTTTGAATTTGTTGTTTAATTATTTTCTAAATAAATTACTGGTAAAAGTTTACAATTGGGTGCCCCTTGTGTTTTGGCGATTCTGTTTCGACGACAAGAAGACACAATTTCAAGATGGCCACCACACAAAATCAAAACATGAAGTCAAAGAATTTCACAAACTCCTTGTCCATGTACACATTGACCTATTTTCACTTAAAAAAACATCAGAGAATTGCACAAACTTAGTCATTTCACATTGCCTTCACTTTGTCCATGTGCACTTCGATTTACTTTCACTTTAATAAATCAAGAAGCTAAAACCATGTTAAAACTCTCATGGTAACCAGAAATGGGGTTTCATTGCCAAAACTGAACAAAATTTTTCGCCAATCGAAAGGGCACTCAATTCTACACTAGAGCCAAATTAAATTACACCTGAAATTAGAATAAGATAATCTTATTTTTATACAAGAAAGTGACAAAATATGCTCCTTTTCCATACTTATGACTCACATTATACCATGTGTATTTACATATAATTAATTTAAAACTTTGGAAATAAAACTTTTTAATTGGAATTTTATTAGGAATAAAAGTTAATTAAATTTGTATTTTCAAGTCTTTGAATAAGATTCATATTTTTGGATTTTTCTCACGCGTTACTCATCTTCATGTTTAATAGTAATTAATGTAATGTAAATCGAACTTCAGATAACTAAAAGATAGAAATCTTTGCACCACTGTACTTGCAACATATGCATACTGAAATACATTCACCGACCGCATAAAATTGCTTCCAGTTTGAAACCGCTGTTATAGGCAACATTCAAATTGCACAAAAATATTTTATGGTTTAACTTTTCATGGAATAAATACAGATAAATTCAATTAACCTTATCCTACTCTATTTGAATGGTCCTTTTCGAAATTAAAACAATTGTATAACATTGTGAAAAGCTATAGAAGCACTTGTTATTAATCATGTATCCCTGCAGTTATGCAATTCAGGATTACATTTCTTTCTTTACCTACATAATAATTACTTTCGCACTTATACAAGAAAAAGAGAATAAATATAACCCTCTTAATAGTTTAATTTATATTTAAGCGAAATTATTGCATAAAAGAATATGGAATGTCCAATATAAACGGGACTGGACGATTGAATAGCTTGGAATACATTTCGAGGATGTAATATTGTGGAAACACATGCATATTTTACTTTTTAAAACTTTCATCTTTAACTGTGTGATATATATTGCACTTTTGTGATCATTTCTGCATTTATATAAAGAACATGTTTTCAAACACATATAAACCATTATTACGGATAATTGTTCAAATTAAAAAAGATAATTGTAAAAATTAATAATGTCGCAGTTATATATTTCATAATCTAAAATACTAAGAAAAATAGTATATAGATTTACTTAATCACAACAATAACTATGTTTACAATTTGTCCTACATGTATGGTTTACCTTCTCAACGCAAACGCTACACTTTGCCTTATGCAATTTTCATCCAGCAGAGCTTTTTTCCTGATATTAGCCTGAAGAGGGAATTTTTTTAAAGCACTTTCTGAAGCAAGTTTCCTTTTGGCGTCAAAAAATTCCTCCTGAGTATACGGCGATTTTTCACGATTCAAGATGGCTGAAAAAATTACACCAAGTGCCGCTTATCTGAATTTTCCCGAAATAATTTTTTATACACAGATAAAAAGCTACAGTGTCATTTCAAGCAAATAAGGAGCAGCGTTAAGAACTTGCACGTGGCCAGTAGGAAAGTCCAAGCGAAAGAGACACAGCAGTTCAAAGGAAGACAGGAAGCGATGGTTTTATTTCGAGTTACAGAAAAGTTTTGGTTTATAATTATTTGATTGGGCAAGAGGTATCTGCATTAAAACATTACGTAATTTCGAATGACCTCAAATTTGGGAGAAAGGGTGAATTTGGGAGAGAGCACCAAATTTAGAATGTTAATTTTGATGTCGCCAATTATTTTTTAAAGCAGCTATCATATATACACCTCTCAATTCCATCAAGAAAGAAACTCTTAAGACATTGTGTTGTTTGTTCCTAAAAAAAGAACTGAAACTGGCAAAAAAATTGTCTAAGAAACGTGTATTTGGTGCAAAGATGACAAGGTAGGATGGCTTGGGCCTTGTTTTGAAGTTTATCATATTACACTTCATTTCTAATGAATATTCTGCAAATATTTTGCATATTTTCATTAGTACATACGTTTTACCATTACATTTTATAAAATAAATAATTTAACCAAGATTAATTTTCAAAAAAATTTTTTATATGATAATTGTTCAGTTTAATTTTTCCAACAACCTTTTTTATGATCTAATTCTATACTGAAAAAAAAAAACTCTTACAAAAAAATTTTTATTTCAACTCAAAAATAAATGTACATTTTAAATGTGTAATTAAAAAAATACGCAATTTTTGAATCTATTTTGATAAAAAAAAACTACGCAGCAAGAGGGTGAACATCGTATGATGGCAAAATAGAATGCACAAAAAAGCAAAATACTCTCAAGGTTCAAAGACAAAAATATGAATATTCGTTCTTCACAAGGTAAAATTACAATAACTGGAATGTGTCCCTTGTCAAGAGTTTTTTTCTTTTTTTTCTGGTGGTTATTTTGGAAGAGTCGTATGCTTATATTTTGTGAACATATGCTTAGAAAGCAATATTCAGACTGATACGGATTCTCGTATACAAAAGCAGAAATGCAGCATATCTCGGTGATGAAAGGACTTTGGCTTACTTCATATGCATCTAGAGAAAAACAAACTCTTTAGACACCAAAAATCCCTTTCTGGGAATAAATAGTGAAGTATTAAGCCAAGCTACATAAAAATTGTGGATATTTTAAGAGAAAGTCGGGGGAAATATGTTAAAAATTGGGTTGGTGAGAGTCAGAAATCGGGAGTCTTCCACCGAAATCAAGTGAGTTGGCAACTGTTATTGTTAACAATATGTATTACATAATCATATGATAGATGCAATCATAACGCCCTGAAGTATGAACATTTCAGAATTAAAATTATGAAAATACTCCCTTTTTGAGAGCTTTCGTATTTCAGGAACAAATTCCTGGAGAGTTATCCCAACTTCTGTACAAATTTTATTTTGAACAATTCTCTGATATTGTACACACATACACCTTTTTTTCTACATTTTATTTAATAAAGAACTATTCAATGTTGCACACATAACTGAATAATAGACTTCACAGAACATCAGTACAGCAACACCTAGGATCAATACTTCTGACAGTATTCTAACCAAAAAATTAATAAGCTTTTCTATTAATACTAATCTCAATCTCATCAAAATTGTTTTACTAAACAGATCTTTAAAGATCAAAATCGGAACTGCTGCGATATACGGACCAGGTTGGCAAAAAATTTCTCGCCAAACATTTTTTACGAGAAACTACACGATTTTACTTTCTAAATTTTTTTGTTTACATTTTAAATTTAAAGCCTAAAATGTGGCTAAGTTTTGACTGTTTTGATTTACACTCAAAGTCCGAAATAAAAATAAAAAGCATGAAGCATAATGCAAAGCATGAAGTTTCTCACAAAAAATTTTTACCAACAAATTTAACCGGTAAATGTTTACAATTGGGTGATCCCCCCCCCCTTTTTTTTTGGTAATTCTTTTTTTTAACCCCAAGACCAACGCCAGAAAGGCACAATTTCAAGATGGCCACTTCACAAAACCAAAATAACAAGTCAAAGAATTGTACACTCGGTGTCCATGTACACATCAACCTATTTTTAAAAAAAAATCACAGAATTGCACAAACCAGGCATTGCACATTTCCTTGACATTGTCTATGTACACATCAATCTATTTTCACTTAAAAAAAAACAGGAAGCTAAATTTAAGTTAAAATTATCATGGTAACCAGAAATGGGGTTTCGCAAAACTGAATAAAATTTGTCACCAATCGAAAGGGTAGCCAATTCTACACTAGACATTTAAACTAAAATAATAATAAATTACACAGAATTTTAACACAAATAAATTAAAAAATAACAAAGCAATACAGCAATTAAAATAACTCTCCACAAAATTAAAACAATAAAAAATCAAATTCACCTACCATTCAAAATAGTTCCCAAAAAAGGAAAATACTAATTTCAAACAAAAACTTGTAAGGACAGACATATCGCATACATAGTTCAATATACTTTCATAAATAAAACTGTGCCTATCACACAAAGCATGTGAACCAAAATGCAATGACTTAACTATATCAGACATCAGTAAAAGTTTACAATTGGTACCCCTTGTTTTTTTGGCGATTCTTATTTGATGCCAAGATTAGTGATCAGCGCTAGGAAGGCACAATTTTAAGATGGCTGCTACACAAAACCAAAATAAGAAGTCACAGAATTTAAACTCTTGTGTTCATGTACACATTGATCTATATTCACTTTTAAAAAAAACAAAGAATTGCACAAACTAAGCAATGCCTTAACTTTGTTCATGTACACATCGACCTATTTTCACTTTAAAAAAATCATGAAGATAAAACAAAGCTAAAAACTATCATGGTAAACAGAAATGGGGTTTCATCACCAAAACTGAACAAAATTTGTCACTAATCAAACGGGCACCCAATTCTACACTAGAGCACACATGCCTTTCTACAATTCAAAATTTCAAACGTACAATAAAAATTTCCTCTGAAGTTAATGCAGAAAAACCCAAGAACCAAACCTTAAACTTTGTTAAGAATCACATTCTTTACCCTCAACAATTTTTCTGCAAATTCACACAAATCCATGAAACACAATTTTTCTTCCAAATCTTCATATCAAAGCTGCACTTCTCACATGTCTCTAAAATCCTATATCCCATAAAAACCTCAAAAATACATTTCTGTCCCCATGAAGACAACCATCATCAATTGCTTCATTAATAACTCCAACATATCTTCTCAAACTAAACCTAACTTGAATACAATCTAAAACATGTGGATGATATCTCTCCACAACTTCCTTCATCGAACTATACACCATTATTCAACACGTAACCAAAAAACCACCACGACAAAATAAAACCAACTTCCCCACAAAAATTTCCACGTAAAAAAAGGTTGCCATATAAACAAAATCTCAACTAAACCAACACAAAATATTGCCACATTTTACAACTACATGGATCCTGGGTCGTATATGACATCTTAGCTTCAAAATCCATCAATCTACCATATTAAGCATAGCTATAACTGTGAAACACACTAAGTTCAGCTTGCACTGTAACAAGGGTGCATTCCATTACAGCAGTGTCAATTAAAAATGTACTATTCCCCTCCCTAAACTGTCAACAACCATAAAATTATGAAATAATATTTGACTTAAAAAGGCAAATTTTATTGCTTAAGAATAAGTGTAGCCTTTTCTTAATCTAGAATATTCTACATATAAATAAAAAACAAAAAAAAATTTCAGTTTCTATCAAACCTGAGTCGACGTGATAGAGAGCAATGCCCCTCGCAGTTATTTCGCAATTTAGCACCCCTTCACAGTTTGGGTATGACATCCAGATTCAGGGGTCTACAAAGTTGTAGCTGTGATTTAGTTCAATTCTGACAGCCATCATTTCATAATTCCTCTTTTTATATCCTTCCAGCAGTCTGAAAATATGCTGCCATGCGCAATGTTTTCCTGAATGGCAAGCATCAATGTTCTAGCACAGAGATTGAGATCGGGGACAGAAAGCATCTGGTTTTGTAGCATAATCCCCCCCCCCAAATACTCATTGTTCCATAAACTCAATACTATTTTCTTTTTTTTTTTTTGTGTGTGTGTGTGTGTGTGGAATGACTTTTGTCTATTCCCACGATTTTGTTAGTCCCACCGATATTATTTGTTTTATGAGACATAAAAGTATTTGCACATATCAAGTAGTTATTCCAATTTATGGTCGTATTATGGTCGACTTCTAACCGAACCTGGGAAAATTCAGTCGATTTCAATTCCTGACACAGCACATACGTAAAATAGAAAGCCCTGAGAAAAAGATGCAAGCCTTCAAAGCATATTTTGGTTCTCATCCTTTTTTTCACAAGAAGAATGTACATAACGCCATACAGAAACTAAAAAAAAAAAGAAATTTTAACTTTATCCAATGATTTTCAGAACAAAGACTATTGCTATGATTTATTCCTCTGTCCTGAAACATCTTATGGCAGCCTCCAGCCTCTTCATCCTTTTGTGACAAACTATGCAAACCATCTTAATCAAAAAAAAAATTTTTTTTTAATTCTCAAAATAACGAGTGCCAATATTTCAAATGAAAACAAAATATCGAGACATGATATTTGGTACAGTTATTGGCAGATTTTTAACAGATGCTGCTCTAATGGAATTGTACTGCATGTAATAAGTTAGTTTTGTTTTTAAAATAGAATTACACACTGAACAGTTATACATCACAAAACACTTTTTAGAAACATCATTTTTTTTATTTATTTTCAACTGGTCACACACTGATTCATTTGGTCACACATTTGATTTATTTTCACTGGTCACACACTACACTCAAAATACTGCTGCTCATGTACAAAAATCAGAGAATGAAAAAAATAAATACTAAAACTGATACAACCAAGTTTGTCAGTCATAAGGAATTACACATATTATCAAATTCAGATGGAGGTACAAGTTTGGTTACTTTGGGTAAAATATTCATTTAGCTACAATTATATAAGTCTTAATAAATAGAATACAAGTTCCTTTAACAATATCAGAGCAAGTCCAACTGTTGCAAACAAATATCAAACTGAAAACAAGCCTTCAGTTTATGGTTCGCTACCAAACTGAAGGTTAAACATTAAAAAATATCTAATTATGCACTTCTGTTGAAGATAAACCATTTTTGAATTATATCATAGGCATACATAAGTATTAGAATATGCCCCATGTGCTAACTGAAAAAGTAAAACAAAAGACAATTTTTTCCTTAAAATCTTACCAAGATAAAGGAAGTCACTATTATGATGGTAGCAACAACAAAAAATTGGCAACACATTTTAAAACAATATGTACATATGTGCTGTCTATCATGCTTGGCTCTCTAATTAATATTTACTAATTACATTCACTGAGACATACGTGAACAGCCAGCACCAGTGTTTCTAAATAACCACTAACCATCATTATCCCTAGTCATAATTTTATATAATTAAATTTAGTTAATGGGTTTTCTTCCACAAAATGGCAGGGGGAAAACTTTCTAAAAGAATCTTCAATGGAATAAACTATTAATCCACGAACAAAAAAGTGAAGACTGATTTAGTATCTTTAAAAAAAAATCGTGACATGCTGAGAATTTAGGAATTTTGTATAACTACACTAAACAATCAGCATTGAATAATCTGAACAGGAGTAAGAGAAAATTAAAATGATTCATTCAAGAAAAGCATATTTTCAATGAAACCGAAGTTCCAAATTACGCTCAATGCAGACATTCAAAATTACTATTCGAGTATCGAGCATCGATGAAACTAATTATCCAAAAGGGAAAATGATATAAAAAAAAATTCCACAAAGTTGACTGAAAACATACCTAAAACAGACTGAAATTTCACTACAAAAGAATTCCGTAACTGAATAATAAATCAAAATTGATTTTAAATTCTATATAATGGCAACACAAAACACGTGCAATAAAAAAAAAAAAAGAACAAACACGTTACTTTTAGCATATGACAATTAAACATAAATGCATATTAAGCTTCATAATAACTATTTTAATGTTATTTATAACTCAGGAACTTATACATACCTTATTTCAAAAACAAAAAAAAACTTCACACACATACACCAACAAACAAAACTAAGCCTTAATATTAGACCGCGCGACGCTTAACTCAAATATTTTCCTACAATTGACTCTATAGGATCAGATGTGTGGACGAAGAAGTTGAATTCTTTGTACCTTAGAAGGCTCTACGATAGCACTACATAAAAATTTTTTAAAATTTTCGCAGATTTAAAAATGAAATTAGACTCAAATAGTGAAACTTTCAATATAAAATGCCTTTCTGAGAAATACAAATTCAAGCTTAAAAATCATATATTTCCATATTAAAAACGGCAGATTACTAGCAAAGCAATAAAATTCAAAAAATGCTTTCAGGATTTGTATCAGTTGTTCAAGAGTCCACAAGTTATTGGTTAATGACCAAATGTACTGGCGAAATTTCATGACATGCAACTTAATTAATTATATAAGCCTCTGAAAAGCGATTCGGGATACGTTCAAAACCATCTTAACTGAGCAAGAGCTTACTTGTTCAGATAATTTAAACAAAGAACATGGAATTATGTGATTTTGCATAAAACTGCTTTACTAAATATTATTTAGATGTCACGTGAAACACAGAAATTGTAGCCTAGAATGGAACATTACAATTATCGTACTTTTCTTTACCGAGACTAAATATTTTGTTTTCGAACAATCGTGATTTTCAGGTTTAATTGAAAATATCAGTTACTAAATATTCGCAAAGTCACTTTATTTGTTTTACACATTTTATTTGTCTTTTTTTGTCTTTCACATCACTTTATTTGTCTTTCACATATCATCTGTTTAAAAACCTGGTGGAGAGGTAATCAAAACGTTTTTGGTTAGAAACATAATTTATTCAAAAGGTTCTGAAATGAACAAACATAAATAATGGGAGAAAACACAGTTTATATTTAATAAAACAAAAAAGAAAATAACAGAACATTCAATAGTTGCTAGATGTCTTTTAACTAAAATTACACTTTTTATGCACTTTTTCACGGAATTGTAACGATTGTAACAAGCTGACTTTTGAATTGTTATTTACTATCTATTGCGTAAGAAGCTATGTAAATATGTATATCTTCTGGTGGTCAGGAATTTCTTGTAGGGAAGGAGTAGTAATTGGGCGTTGGCCGATGCACCTGACTATATAATCTCAGCTCTTACTTTATGCATGACTTTTTAGTCTTTAAAAAAAAAAAAAACTGAAAGGTTTCAGATTTTAATTACGTCCAAAGGGGCGTTTATTTAACATTTTTTGTGTTACCTTTATTTATTAAATACCATGTTCTTGCACTTAAACCATAAAATTCAGTTCAACAGCACGCAAAATAATTTTAAATTGAGCATATCTTTAGAAATTTCGGTACACACTCTCGCGCGCTGGAGATAAAAATGTTTTTCTGTACAACGTTGGTATTGCTGGTTGTGAAATCTTTGAGTTTGTTAATGAAAAATTCGTTAAAGTTTTAGAGAATATTGTTACGAATTTCACATTTATTTGGCTATTTATTTAGAATTGTAATTAAAACTCATTTTTATTTTCCCGTGTAACGCAGACGATTTTTGAAGAGAAAGCTACGTCAAAAAAAATACATAAATAAAATAAGCAGTAAATTGAAAAGTGAAACGACGCAAAATGCCAAAACGAAAGTAATAGTCCTTCGGGATTCAAATTCCTTTAGACTAAAAAAGAAAAGAAAGAAAAAAGAAAGCTTTCAGATTTTAAATTATGTCCAAGGGGGCGTTTTTTAACGTTTTTTGTGTTACCTTTATTTATTAAATATCATGTTCTTCCCACTTAAACCATAAATTCGACAGCAATATCACAAAATATTTAAACAGCACATCTTTAGAATTTCCGATACACGGTTCCACGCGCTGGAGATAAAAAGTTTTTTCTTCGTAGATTGTTGCCATTGCTCGCTCTTAAATCGTTGAATTTGTTCATCAAAAATTCATTTTAAATTTTATAAAATATGAAATAGATAATGAAACAAATTCCAAATTTGGGCTTGCAGATGCTCATATTCTGAAACGTACGTTATTCAAAATTCGATGGCTGTAGGTACTGCTGTTTTATCACATTTGGAGAAGTATATATACATTTATGCAGATTCTTCATTATTTAATTTCTCTAAATATAATAGAGGGCGATAACTTTGGTGGCAATAATTTGAAAAGTGATATAGCCGTTTTTAGTCATTCAACGCAAAATCGCAAAACGGAAACAATAGTCCTTCAGGCACAAAGCCCCTTTGGAGTAAAAAGATAAATTATTTCAGTTTGCATTTTATTTAGCGGTTTTGCGCACAAAATTCGCTATCACCACTGGATTTTCCTCATTCAAATGAACACAATGTCCCTCTTCATCATCAGACAAAGATACCCCGGGGCAAGCAGGTTGCACTTACACAAGGAAAATACAGTCACCTCATAGCACCACAACAAGCCGTCTCCATCCTACAGAACATTGCTGAGCCTCTTCTAAGTTCAGTCTCATCAAGCCTATATCTACAATATTCATTCATTATAACTGCAATGGACTCAACGGCCTCCCACTACCATGCGTAATAGCAATCCAATCACCAAAGTCAATGCTATTTTTCTAAGAGAAACCAGGCTGGGAGAGAAAAAATCTTTTTTAACAACTTCGCAGAGACAGAGAGTGTAGCGCTGGTGGAGTCGCTATTCTTTTTCTTCGCGATCTCCCGCAATGCGAAGTCTCTGTGAATCGCCTTTTGTATGACTCCCGCACAGAAGCTATTACTTTAAAAATCACACTTGAAAGAAAATCCCTTCCGATTATTGAAGTCTATAATCACCCTCAGCATCCACTCTCTGAAAATTTTCTTTGGTCCCTCTCTTCCCTTTCTTCTATACCCACCATTATTCAAGATGATTTTAACGCCTATTCATCCTTATGAGATTCCACTAATACAAACGCTAGTGGCGACTCACTTTAAAAATTTCTTCTACGATCCCAATTCACTCTGAAGAATTATCCTGCTCCTACTTACTTTCACCATTCTGGCACTGTCAGCACCCGTTCACTAATTTCAGCCAATTTCGCCAATCGTCTTACCTGTCACTTACATCCCTTCTCTTATGGTAGAGACCATATTCCCATCTACCTTCCCTTTCCTTCTTCCTCTCCTCCTTGAACTGTCAAGAGAAAGATCCTTGACTGTTCTGAAGCTGTCTCAAAAAGAGCCAAACTATCAAACCACGCCTCCTTCTCTTCCCTTTCCGACTGTGAGACCTTTTTCGCTCACCTTCAACATGCTACCCGTGATAGCGCCCATAAAATTACAGTACCTGTTGGAAGAAGAACCTTACCTCTTTTAATAGACTCTGCGGAATTAGAATCCATTTCAAAAGGATTGCGTATAAATCTAAAGACCCAAAGGATCTAACAGCTTATCGCAAGGTAAATGCCAAATTAATCGACTAATTAAATACCTTGCAAAAAAATGGGAACTTTAAGTCTCTCCTTCGATCCCCAAATTCGAAATTCTAAATTTTGGAATATCCTTAAATCTCTCTCCTCCTCGCCCATCCCTAAACCTGCTTGGAGTTCTATCTTAGCTCATGAGACCTCAATTCTGTTTGTCTCCTCTTCTCTTCAGAATTTATTCCCCTATAAATCTTATCCCTTCCTTTTTTCTTCAACTCATTTAGACCTATATCTTTCTTCACAAATCTCCTCTTACTCATGCCCTTGACTCTCCTTTTCTTTGTGAACTACGTACCGCAATTCGTACCCTCTGCACCAGCTCTTCTG
>KK115345.1:133424-155711 GCA_000611955.2 Stegodyphus mimosarum
AATAAAAACCTAAAGCTTTTTCCAGAACTCAGCCTACTGCTTTCGATCTTTAACTTCATGTGGAACCACTCACAATTCCCCTCTTCTTGGAAACTCTCCTTCGTCATTCCAATCCCTAAACCGCGAAAAGACCTGTTCTCCCCTTCTTCTTATCGCCCTATCTACCTCCGCTTCTGTCTTGTCTCTTTGAAAGACTTGTAAAGAATAAATTCTCTTGGGCCTTTGAAAGCAACAGCTTTATAATCCTCATCTGTATGGTTTCAGATCCAACAGATCTGCAATCGACATTGTTTCATTCCTCCCCCTCGACATCCAAGATACTTTTCATCGCAATAAAGATATTTATGCCATTTTTATTGATCTAAAAAGCACATTTGATTCTTTTAATCCAAGAACACTCCTCTGCAAATTTCTTAAACTTGGTTTTTAGCACTAAAATCAACGAACATATAAACTTTTTCTTTCTCCCCGTGACTCCACTATTAAACTTGGTTCTCATCTTTCCAGTCCCTTCTCTATGGCTCACGGCACCCCACAAGGAGGCGTGCTCTCTCCCTTTCTCTTCACTCTCATGCTTAGTGACCTCCCCTCCTCGTAACCTAAGACTTAGAAACGTACCCTAAGTCGAGCGGTTAATCTTGGAAGGGGATTGACGTACACTTAAGAGATGTAAAATTTTAACTCTGAACCAATAAGATGAAAGCTTTGGCCTTTCACAGACTTGCAAACTATTTCGAGGTTTTTGTTGACGCTGTATGCGAAAAACATCCCTCCTCAAAAGTAACATTCGCATCGCTATATTGCCGATGATATTGCGATTTGGTCCATTTCGGACAAAGACATTAATTTGCAATATGCAATCGACCAATTCTATGACTATTGCATAGAATAGGATTCTCCCTAGCCCCAAAGAAATGCCGTTATCTATTCTTCTCTAAAAAACGCCGTCCCTTCCCTTTTTGCTCTTGATCTATGACATCTCCATTCTTCTTGTCTCTTCTCACAAATGTCTCGGAGTCGCTCTTGACAGCTCATAATCCTTTCTCCTTCACATCAAACAAATAACCCCAAAAACAAAAACCACATCCAACATCTTTAAATCTTGCATTGGCACTTCTATCGGCCCTAACCCACGCTCGCAGCTCCTCCTTTATATCTCTACTGTCCATTCCATCTCCACTTACATCCTTCGCTTGTTATGCCTTAACACTAGCGGAACTTTGGTCCCAAGAGATGTACGCTAACGTCCTAAGAAACGTAACCTAAGTCGAGCGGTTAATCTTGGAAGGGGATTGACGTACACTTAAGAGATGTAAAATTTTAACTCTGAACCTATGAGATGAAAGCTTTGGTCTTTCACAGACTATTTCGAGGTTTTATTGATGCTATATGCGAAAAACATGGAGAAAGATTTAACAACATCTGACTGCAAATTAATTGCAGAAGGGAACAACATCCCATTTTGTGGGATAAGAAAAGAAAGGAATATAGAATGAAAAAAGGACAAGATGCTGCTTGGGTACTGGTTGCCGAAAGGTTAAACCGAGATGATATGTATCCCATTTATTTATTTTTTCCTCTTTTGGATTGCAATGTCTGGGAATAATTGCAGTGTGCTCTCTTTAATTCCAGTTCTCTTTCGACTAATGCAATTGCTAAAGTGCAAAAAATGTTTACTAACGCAAACCCGATAAAAATTTGTTGACATATATTAGACTATAGCATTTTAGAACATTTCTGAAAATCTGAGTTTTATAAAAATTTAAATAAGCTCAATAGATCAATTTTAAAATTAAAAGTTTATTAACTGCTTTAAACTAAATCTAAATGTACACTGTTTTATGAACATTATATGCAGTAACCTTCTTCAATTATATAATATTTGTAATTTTTTCAAAAATAGCTATTGTCTTTACATTAGTTCGCTTTCCTTTTTTGCAACATGTGACTAAAAGCTTATGAGTAGTAAGTGTGAATATCAACAGTAGTAAAAATTTGATTGAAGTTTTCACTCTCAATTTTCAGAAATACATTTTCTTCATTTCTCATGCAAATGTTTATTCCGAAATATATAAAATTTCATATTCCATTTTTGTATGGATAAAATTTTATTCTCATATGATACTGGTATAATTGTTTATAGGGCATGCTACATTATTTTTACTGTCGAAAACACTACTGTCATCACAATTATTAGAAATGCAGCTTCCAATGGTAATATTTACATCCATGTTATTTATCTCATATTCTACTCATCTTCACTACTACAAATTTGATTTTCTATGGAATTATTTGACTGCACAATAGGTGTACAAAGAATAAATACTTATATATTCATTAGCAGTACAGCAAAGTTGCAGAAAAATATTATATATATATTCTATAGTATACTTCATAAATTTCATTTAATATTATATGAAGATACTTCAAATTCAGGCATTATTTTAATTAGGCTATAAATATTTGTGTTCAGTGTCATGTTGAGCTAATTAATTACTGAAAGTACGCACTTTGATAATTCTAAGGATCTTACTATTTAAGAGAACATACTGAAGGATGACAACAGTGACAATGGCAATGATTTGCAATCTGTAACACACAAAACAGATAACAGCACTGAAGCTGATAATTAAATGATGAAATGATAATTAAAAGAGTGGGCAAAATTTAAGATACAAGGGAGTAGAAATACCTTATTAAACATTGTAATATTCGCATCGTGTGTGCAGTTCACCTCGATACTCACAGCAGGAGGTACATGCTTATTTACCTCTATTTCCTGAAAGCGAGTTCCAATGTTTACACCAGGACCATGAATAGAATTCGATCCTTTACAAGCAGAAGTATCCAGGTTTAGTATCAAGTCCTTGTCTGCACTATGAGACACACACTTAGTTTGCGAAGTGGGTAAATTTTCTTGCAATACTGGATCACTCTGCGTAGGCTGTACATCAGCTTCTTCCATCTCAGAGTCACATGAGTTTTCAGATGGTTCAATACTTGCTAACTGCGACTTCGTAACTTCACTATCAGTTTCTATGATCTCGACAGTCGCATTTTCATTTTCTTCTGTCTCTACTTCAGGCACTTGAGAATCAAAAGCTTCTTTCCCGTCTTTTATTTCTTTATGTTTTCGTTCTTTTTCTTTAATCCTGTCAGATGTTTCATCCATAATTTCTGGATCTTTCTCAAACACTCCACCAGCTACTTCCTCCGTTTCTTCATCCTCTGACTCTTCAGATGCCACTTTGATTTCCGCATCTTCTTTTATGGCTCCAGTTTCTTCTGCAAGCTCCTCTTTCATCTGTTGGAGTTGCTCTCGTACTTTTTCTCGGCCGACTTTCCTCTTTTCGCGCTCGGCCTTCATCTCGGCTATCATCTCTTCATAGCCAGCTTTTATCTCTTGTTTCATCTCTTCATATCTGGCGTTCATCTTTTCTTGTCCGGCTTTCATGTCTTGTTTCATCTCTTCTTGTCTGGCGTTCATCTTTTCTTGTCCGGCTTTCAGAGCTGCTAACATGTCCATCAAAGCATTCATTTCCTCCGCCTTCATTTTCTCCTGTAGACGGATGACTGGCATTCACTCTCAAATCCCACTTCTGACACCAGTTGTTGCGTTTTTACGGGTTCGTAGATTTGAGAGTATCCGATGAAAACACGATGCAGAACAATAAAAAGCACAATTTATTTACAGGAATCACTATTTACAGCACAGTTCCAAAATTACCTTTAAAAGCGTCGAAAATCTACAATAAATACGCTGAAACAATCAGCAACACAGCTTCAGGCTGTAATTGTAAAGACAGCTTCACGGCAACACTAAACTTATAATAAACACCGTGGAACAATCACCAATACACTGTCAAGCTATACTGTAAAGATGGCCTCACGGCAAAGCACTATCTCGATTGCTTTCCGTTCACAAAACTCTCGCGTAGCAGCTATTCTCACAACTAATCACACTGCTTGCAACACTTCACAATTTCGCAACTTACTTCGCAACTAACTCAACAACTCCTCAAGGGTTTATATAGCTTTTCTTTAAGTTCGACACGTTTCGAGAAATATCTCGACAGGAAGTTATTCTAGAAGCTTCCCGATTGGACCATGGGATATCGCCAATTTGGTCGCCAAATGGGCGATAAAGTCGCCAATCTGGCAACCCTACCATACACTATTTTATGGCAACCCTAGTGCTATGCCGGAAAGCTTACATACAGGCGCAACCGCCGAATTTTTCGCAACAATATAATATTTTGATAGTTCCTGGTAGTTTATCCATGAATACTTTATTTGACTTGTTATGTTCTTTCTATAACCACATCCTTTGGTAATTAAATTATTCATGTCATTTTGCCCTCTCCATTAATTCGGTTATATATTGCAGTACAAAAGATTCAAAGAGTGATGATGATTTTGCCCATCCCCACGTTTGATAAAATATTACTTTAATTAAAAACGTGATCCAGCATTGCTCGAAGAATATAATGACTAGGAATTACTCCATACAACTGTATGTAACAAATATTTTCTTAGAAATTATTCTTGCAAATAATAATAAGCATGAAAGATTATGTAAGAAGAGATTCCAACGGGATGTTATAATTACCATTAACAAAAACTTCTTAGTTTCAAGTAATCATACTGAAGCAAGAAGTCGCGTGGCTTGCATTATTTTTTGTGCTTAACTTTAAGATCCAGTTAAATTGTCTGCAGTTCGTATGAAATAAACATTAAAAAATATATTGTTTAAGCAATAGGAAATAAGATTCCAAATTATGTTCTTAATACTAAATGGAATATTTAGTTATTCCTTATTTCACTATCTAATTGCTATGTATCCCAAAATAATCATTAACGTATTAAAAATGTTTTTCATATGCATTTGATGTTTTCTTTCTTTCCAAGAAGGACACAGACAAACGTTCAAGGAAATGAAAAAGAATTTAAAGAGCTCAGTTTCACTGTAGAAACTGTTGTCTCCGAGTCTTCAGATAATATTGAAAATCCAGCAGAACCTGAAGATGTGGAGTTCCCTGTTATTCACATTATGACCTCATGTGAGTCACTTTTAACACCTGCATCAGGCTCCAGACAAATCTTAATGAATAGTCAAAATAACACTAACTCAAACACTAATGATGAAAATACTCCTAGAGGGAGGAAAAGAAAAAGGAATGAAACAATTGAAAGTTCATTGCTCTGTTATTGATGAAAAGAATAAATATTTAAAAAATCACCATAAATGTGAAAATGGTGGTGATGATGATGATGATGATAAACTATTTTTATTGAGCAATCACAGTGATTTGAAAAAAAAGGACTGATGAAAAAAAATTGGAAACAAAAATATAGTTTTTACACATTTTGGCAAGAAATTAATAAAATTATTTTTAAATAACACTAATCAATTGTTTTATTTACATATCTCATAAATATTTTCAAAAAATAAATTTACATGGGAAATACTTTCTTCTTGCCATGGAACAGCTCCTTTTGTAAAAAAATTATCTTGAACTGCAGATGCACACAGGATGAATTATTGGCCCCTTGACAGCCAAGACGTTACTACGTAAATTCGTCTATTCTCCATATACCTACTTTAAAGGTGGCATTTGAAAGAGAATCAGCAAAGTTAACTGGATAATATTTCTTAGCTGCCTTTCCCAACTCATTTTTTATTAAATGATTATGAAGGCAACAACATGCCAAAACTACTTTATCAGCATGCTCTGGATTCAAAGCAATTTCAGCACGAAGTACTCGCCACCAAGAAGCCAGTATGCCGAAAGCATTTTCAATGTATCTCCTTGTAGAGACATTAGGCTATTTCGAAGCAGAAGACATGAAAAATGAGCAACGCCTTCGCCGGGAATCGAACCACGGAGCTCTCGGTTACGCGTCGAGCATGCAGACCAATACACCACGAAGGCATGCGAAGAAGGCGGGAGAAATACCTTACATCCTTGCTCAAAAAAGCCTGTAATTAAAAATTTTTCTTTCATTTGAAAAAATTTAGTCCGTAAAATATTTTTCATGAGTAGAAAAGCGTCATCTCCAACAAATACAAAAGGCAAAACTCGATCACTGTTTAATAATGGTGCTGGATTTGGCAATGAAAACAAAGTTTCACTAAACAAAGCTTTAAGCTAGTGAACAGTTATTGAAAATTTCACTATCGCTGATGCGTCCATAGCTGCCTGAATCAAAATAAAGGAAAGTGTAATAAGCATGTGCCACTGCCATTAGGACTATGCTGTTATAGCCATTGTAATTATAATATGTTGATCCAGCTGACGGTGAAGCTTGTATTCTGATATGCTTGTCAGGACTGAGTGTTCGGTGCATACTCTTGGCGAATATATTTGTGAAGTAAACTAAGTCCTGATCTTGAACAGGGAGCTGAATGCAGCTATGTTCTGTGGTGGAAAACTGTGGTTAAGTGGTAGAATGACTGCACGTAAGAAGGATTTAAAATCCTCTTTTATTAAACCACAATTATATACAGCCACTTCCCAACTCGGGAGGGATAACAGAAAATAATGACCGCACTTGGGTCTAAACTGAACAATCAAATAATTTAAACTAAAGTTAAGTAGAAATTGAAGTAGTCGTTGCTCACAGAGCTATAAACGCGAGTTTGGTCTGCTTGCTAAATGGTGCGTAGCAAGATTTAACTAATACTAACGCACTTAGATTTACTTCAATAAGTAATAGAGTAAGAGCGCTAAGGCTTAGAATTTAAATACTAACTAGTCAGGCGAACGTCGAACAGAGCAGTAGTGATCTGAGACTAAAAGCTCTCTCACACCGAGATGTTCATCGCTAACCTTAAATACTAAAACTTGGCTCCACTTCAAATTAGCATAAAGCTGAAACGGGCGCTCATTCTAACGGGAAGTTGAAATAAGAAATCATAGGAAAGGGGAAATTAAAATAAAACTTTGTTACTTTAAACTAAAACCTTACATGCTTACCTACATAAAAAGAAAAGCAACAATTATCAATTGCCTAAAGAAAAATAATATACACTTTAATTAAAGCAACAATTATCAATTGCCTAAAGAAAAATAATATACACTTTAATTATGAAAATTAATATAAATATTTTCTCAATAATAAATTCAGCATGTCATTTGATGTTATTTTAAACTGAAAAAAAAAAAAGTTGTCCGTATTAAAAGATATTTTTCAGTGCTAATTCTATCAGTCAATAATCGATGATCAACAATCAATAATCGACATTTATTCTAACTAAGAGAGATTTATAAAATATCAAATTAAGAAACTGCCAATTTGCTCTGCTCATAGTGTTTACAACTGCATAACTATAGCCAAACAGAATTTTTACAGTTAGATTAACACACAGTGTCATGGAAATGAATTAATGTTAAAAAATAAAAAAAAGTGCTCCCGAAATCTGCATCATGTATTTGATAATTTTAATCAATTGTTTATTCAATATTGTAACAAGTTCCTCAAACAACTATGAAATTATGTTCATTAAAATGAAAACTCCCAGCAGATGAAAACTAAACGAAATACAATAAATTTTATAGCAAGTTCTGCTATGAAGTTTACCACATTCTTCTAAAAACACTATAATAATAATTATTAAAGCATTTATAGTTTTATTACTTTTACTTCATAAATACTTATGCTTACTTTCAATCAGTAATGCACCTTGATATAAACCAATTATTATTATATGGGGTTTATTTAATTTTCATAAAGTCACTTTTTAATTCATTGAAGTTTAGTTCAATACTTACACAAAACGGCTCAAGTAAGAAGATTGTGTTAAATGCCTTTGCAAAAGAATATCAAAAGAAAACTGATTTACATTATGCACATGGAAAATTTTATTAACACTGGTTTTCCTTATTTAATACGTGCTTCACCATTAGGCACTGTACGGAAGGAAGAAATGCCCCGTGGAGGAGCTTTTAAGGGAAACTAGCTCATATCCTCATTACATAGGGAAATTCTGGTCTCGAAATTCTAGTCTCTCTATCGATAATAAGTTATTCAGTAGGCGCCGGTTAATGTGCAGTGTTGTAGCTAGGGGGCAAGGGGGTCATCTTACCCTGGACGCAACATTCAAAGGGAACCAAACTGATTTTCCGTATTGCATTTTTGAAAAACGGAGAGAATCAGAAATCTTCAGTAGTTCCCGGGGCGCTGAAAATCCTAGCTACGCCTTTGTTAATGTGATCAAGGTTAATTTTATCATTCGGGTATGGCTGTCGAATATTCGGAGTCCTGCCCATCTGTATACGAAAACATGGAAAATACGTTTCTTATTGTGATCAACAAATCGATTAAGGCTATCAGAATATTATAGAATAAATTTTGAAACTCAAGTAAAGTGTCCAAAAGATAAAATCGTAAAATAACATCGAAACAGAGCATAAAAATGAGAGGTGTATGCCGCTAAGAAAGGTATTAAATCGCCAAGCACCTTAATTTTGAGGTGCAATTAAGGCAACTATTTATAAAGGAATATTTTTCAAAATTTTTCCAAGATCTACTAATCAGGAAGAGGAATTCTAGCTTACTTTCTGCTGTTAAATTAACTCTTCCATTAGTTTTAAATTAAATGAATGTTCTGTTCTAATAAACGTTCATTTTTGTTATTCTGTTTAGCCATTTTTATCATGAAGTCTTAACAAAATTCATAAGTATCTAAAGCAGCGGTTCTCAATCTTTTGACTATCTTTTGAAAAACAAAAATTAAAAAACTTTAGTAGCACCACTGCATTTTACAAAGATTATTTTTCAGTTTCTCAGTAAAAATATATATATATATATATATAAAGTATATTTTGCCATTTGCATAACCTATTGGCTATTTGTATTAAATATGCGCACATAAAAATATTAGACTAAATATTGGTTACCATTTTAACTATCAAAATTTAAGTTACAATATTTTAATTCTAAAATTTAGTGCGAAATTTGGGCCCGTTCAAGAGAGGTCAATTTTTTTATGTCTCGTCTTATTTCACTTAGGTTTAAACCGTAAATTAGGATCCACTTTTATTGTTCTGTATTTATTTTTCAACTACTATAACATGGAGGAATATGCTTGTTCGCACAAATAGGTTTCCCGCAACGCAATATAAAAATTTAATAACTTTATTTGATAAGCCTTTAAATTCAATTTTTCGGTTTAGTCAAAATTAATAATGGTGTTATTTTGGAAATCTTCGGTTAGAGTTCGATCACAGGAAATTCTATCAGTTATTAGTCCAAAGGGGCTTTGTCCTTGAAGGACTATTGTTTTCGTTTTGCGATTTTGTGTTGAATTACTCTGAATGTCCGTTTCAATTTTCAAATTGTTGACACCAAATTTTATCATCCTGTATAATAACATGTATAATTACATAAATGTAATTATGTTTCTCGCATTGTGATAAAACAACGGTACCTAGAGCCATCAAATTTTGAATGAGGTAATCCTACTGAGAATATAGGCATCTGGAAACCTAAATTTGAAATTTGGAATTTGTTTTATTATCGATTTCCTATTTTGTAAAACTTTAACGAACTTCTGATTAACAAACTCAAGGATTTCAAAGCGAGCAACGGCAACGTTGTATAGAAAAAAAAATTTTTTTTTTATCTCCAGCGCGTGAGACTGTGTATCGGAAATTCTAAAGATATGGTCAATTTAAAATTATTTTGAGATATTGCTCTTGAACTGAATTTTATCGTTTAAGTTCGAAGAACATGATACTAAATAATTAAAGGTAACAGGCAAAATGTTAAAAAACGCCCTTTTAGATGAAAATTTCATATGCATTTGAACAAAATGGATTTCTAATGCAATTTTCTTTTCGTAATCCTCTGGAAAATATATGTTGAAATAATTTACGACTAAAAAACAATGATTTAAGGTCGGATGCTAATTCTTCTTTTCTTTTCAAATTATTTTCAGTTAAAAAACTTTCTGAAAGGTGTAAAAAGCTTAAAATAATATTGTGCATTTCAGCTCGTGTATTTATCATTGCATTTACTTTATCTCTAACGGTAAACAAATTCACTTTTTGTCCTTGTAATCCTAAATTTAATTCGTTCAACTTTCCAAAAATATCACTTAATATGCTAACGCGCCAAACATAATTCGCAAAAACAAATATTCTTACGGATTTCGTATTTATCAGCTATTTAAGTAGAATTGTAATTAAAACTGTTTTATTCTCCCGTGAAGCGCAGACGATTTTTGAAGAGAAAGCTACGTCGGAAAAGTAAAAATAAAAGAGCGCGTGTATTTAATATTTAATAAATAAATATCTCGTAATTGCTGTTGCCATCCACAAAAATCGAGAAAATATCTTTTACCAGAATTTTCTGGTGAATAATTAAAAAACTTACAAAAGCCGAATTAGAACACCTCAGCTCAGTTGTAGCTGTTTTAGACGGATTGTTTTTTTACCTAATTCTGTTAGTGATTGTAGCGAATTCGCTGTGAGATACAATTAATTTCTCTGTTTTGACATGAGTTCTGTTTAACGTTTGAGATATTGTGATATTGTACTAAAATCTCTGAGGAAATATTTCAGTATTTTGTTTTATTTATTGTGAAAAAAATAAATTTTATTAACTTTTTAACGACTTGTGCATTCAATCCATTACGAACCCGTACGCACGCAACAACGTTTGGTGTAAGAAGAATGGTGTAAGATGTCAATTACACGAGCGATGGAAGAACAGTTAAGACAGCTGATGGTAGCCTTTGAGCCTTTGCTGCATTTAAAGACGAGATGAAAGATTCTGTTAAAGGAGAGATGAAATCCGTTAAAGAGGAGACGAAAGCTGGCCAAGATTCCGTTAAAGAGGAGATGAAAGCAGGTTAAGAAAAGATAGAAGCTGGTCAAATTTCTGTTAAAGAAGAAATGACAGCCGTTCAAGAAACGATGGAAGCTGGTAAAGAAGAGATGAATGTAGGCCAGGAGGAAATGAAAAGAGAAATCACCTGCCTAATAGAAAACAAATTTGAAGCTACGGAAGATAGAATTGACACGGTTGAAAACAGAGTTGGACACATAGAAAAAAAACGTTTCTGCCGTTCAACAACAAATCGAACAACAAATTGATGACAGGGTTTCTGCGGTCGCCAAAGAAGTCGACAATTTAAAGAAATTCGTAGCGACAGCAGGGAGCAATGGTTTTAAATATTTACCCATGAATGCTCCTCCCTCACACTGAAGTTATCTCCCTATGAAGGAAAGACCTCCTGGCAAGTATATGAGACTCAATTTTCTATAGTTGCGGAAGAAAATGGATGGGATTCCCAAGCTAAGGCCTATCATCTCGTCGCTTCTCTGAGAGCAGAGGCAGCGGATATTCTGCAAACTCTCCCAGAAAATCACACACTAGGTTTCGAAGCTCTATCCGGCGTATTGGAGCTGCGCTTTGGGGAGAAGTGTTTAAAAGACTACAGCAGGCTTCATTTAAAATCCCGTTAACAGAAGCCAACGGAAACACTCCAGGAGCTCTCGACGGATGTTGAAAGGCTGTCTCCCCTCGCTTTTACGGAGTGTCCGAGAGAAACGAGGGAAATCCTGTTCTTGCATGTCCTGTCCTTCATCGACGGCATCCGGGATCCTGAAATACAAAAAGCACTACGAATGGCGGATGTCCAGAATATGAAAAGCGCTCTAGTGTACGCCATAAAATTCGACTCAGCCCAGCAAGTAACTCGTAGAGATGGCTACCCGGTCAGAGCTGTGCGGATACACAAGCCAGTGGATCAGTTGATGGCTCGTTTAGATGATTTGTTCAGACAAGTAAATGCCTTGAGATGGTACATTAGTGATAAGAAACCGACCGTAAAGTGCTGGAACTGAGGTGCTTTAAGGCACATGCGAAGGAACTGCCGAACGCCCCAGAGCACGGAAAATAAGACGGACGATATAAACAGACAATTAAATGCCATGAGATGGAAAAGGAGTGACAACAAATCAAAGTGTTGGAACTGCGGAGCTGAAGACCACGTACGAAGGAACTGCAGAACACCCGGGGTACGGAAAATAAGACCATTTTCTAGCAACGACGCAGGAAGCAAATTAATGATCATATCACGGAGCAGAGTTTGACCGATAGTGAAAAACCCCGTTTTAAAACGCTCAAAATTTCTGTAGTGACGGGCAACAGTAATGGACTATCCATTAATGGGCATATCGATGGAGTTCCTTGCAATATGATCATTGACGCAGGACCTAATTTTATCATCATTCGGAAAGATTTAGGTCAAAAATTTAAAGATAAACTCATTTGGACAACATTCTGCGTCACCCTCCAGACTGCGTCCAGCGAGAAAATTGACATAGACGGGAAGTTAAACGCGAACATCACACTTCTAAGTGTCTCTTACCATCACATGGCATATGTGGCGGAGATTACAGATCCTTGCACACTAGAATTGCACTTTTTAAGGAAATACAATTTTTCCTTGGACTTTAAAGCCAACAAACTGTTTTCGGCATTAGAGGACACAACTATCCATCAGCAGAAGGAATTCTCACCTCGAAACGCCGACGTGTTGTCTAAAAGACCCTGCTCAGAAAGCTGCCGAAATCATACTATGGTCGAAGTGAAACCAGAGACTACCGAAAATTCTCCATCCGAGATGCTCATCGGTCGTGATCATCGTCTGCCTAGAGATCTCTTGTTTGGTCTCCCTCTGGGTGCGCCTTCATCACCTGAGAAATAAATACATCCAAGATCTCCAGGCCCGGTTTGAAGTGATGCACAACTTTGTGCGAGAGCGAGTCAACTTGACGACGGAGAAGATGAAGACCCGATATGACACCAGAGCTACAAAACATCGTTTCAACGAAGGAGACAAGGCGTTGCTGTGGAACCCTACTCGACGCAAAGGGCTCTGTCCGAAACTACAGTCATCTTGGGATGGTCCGTACACAGTCCTAAACAGGCTGAACGACGTCGGGGTTCGGATCCGTAAGTCATAGAATTCTAAAGTCGTTCATTACGACAGGTTAGTTCCTTACTATGGCCATAGTACGTAGTGTATATAATTGTAAATAGTAATGTAATTAACATAAGACCATGGTCCTTTTTGTATTTGATTTATATTTACCATTTGATAGTACTTGATTTGTATTTAGTATTTAATAGTATTTTATTTGCATTTAGTATTTCACAGTACTTGATTTGCTGAAAGTTACTTATTGCAATTATTGTTTATTTTGTTAATGTAATGTAAGGTTTATTATTGCATTGATGTTTTAGTTGTAAGTTTGGCTTCCTGTCCAGGGATTGCACTGCCCGAGACGTGCAGTCCTCGGGAAGGGGGCAGCGTTACGGATTTCGTATTTATTTAAAATTCTATTTCAAATTGTTTTATTTTCCCGTGCAAGGCTGACGATTTTTGAAGAGAAAGCTACGCCGGAAAAGTAAAAATAAAAGAGCGCGTGTATTTAATATTTAATAAATACATATCTCGTAATTGCTGTTGCCATCCATAAAAATCAAGAAAATAGGTTTTACCAGAATGTTCTAGTGAATAATTAGAAGGCTTACAAAAGCAGAATTAAAACACCTCAACTTAGTTGTATCTGTTTTAAGCTAACTGATGTTTACTTAATGGTGGTATTGATTGTAACGAATTCGCTGTGAGATAGAATTAGTTTCTCTGTTTTGACTTCAGTTCTGTCTAACGTTTGAGATATTGTACGAATATCTCTGAGAAAATATTTCAGTATTTTGCTTTATTTCTTGTGAAAAGAATAAATTTTATCAACTTTTTAACGATTTGTGCATTCAATCCATTACGGACACAACAATATTTTTAGAATTCAAATTTTGAATTTCATGATCGAAGTCCGAAAAGAGGATTTAAAACTTTACCTGTGGATAAGCACGTTACTTCGTAATGCAACAAAAGCTTTCCATGTTCAGTGCCCATCTCTTGGGGAAAAATTACAAATATTCTTGAATATAAAGCTCGGCTTTTAATAATATTACCAATTCTCGCAGCTTGATTCAAAACGATTTTCAGGTTTTCGGGGTTAGTCTTGGCTACTAAAGCTTCATAACGAATTTAGTAGTGAGTAAATTTAGTTTCAGGTGCTATTTTCTTTATCTGAGAAACAATCCTGGAATTTTTTTCTGTTAAACCTCCGTCACTGCGTACGGCAATGTACTTATTCCGAGGAATATCATTCTTAGACATAAAATTGTTAATTACTTTGAAAATTTCATTTTGCAGTTGCTCTATCATGAAGGGATTCACAAAATAAATACTTTTCGGCAATTCGTTTATCTTCTTCGAAACGTATGCATACTAATAACTGAAAGAAAATGCTTCGAACGTATTGATATTAATTTATATCAGTACTTTCATCCACTTGCAATTCAAAATACTCACTGCGTTTTATTTTTTGAATAAGTGTCTCTTTTATGGAATTAGAAATTTCACGAATTCATCGACTAACTGTATCATTTGATAAGGGAATATTATTTAGTTGAGTAGCTGCTTTTTTTGTTGAAAAAAACGGTATCTTTAGCTGTTGACAATATAAGATTTTCTCCTGTAGTATAAGCCTGCCCAGTCTTGGCAATTCTTAGGCTTACTAGGGAACTAGCTTCTAAAGCTTTTGCTCTTGAAGTAACAAAACTTTTCATTACTTGCTTACTGCATTTGAACTCCGATAATTTCCTCTTAAAATATACTTCAGATTTATCCTTAAACTGGCATGTTTAGCTTCAAGATGTCTTTTAAGAAACGATGGTTTCATACGTAGATTGGATAACAGTTCACCGCAAACAAGACATCGAGTTTGAGGGTCTATTTTACCTCCATTCCAAGTAAACCCAAATAATAAATAACGTTCATTTTCTTTTCTTTTCAATATTCTTAGTGTTAGTAAATGTCCTGGATCCATCATCTGGGAATCATCAATTTTCCGCTTAGTCAATCTCAGCCATTTTTCCATTTTGAAAATCTAGATCTGTTTTATCATTTATTTACAAATATTTAAGTGCACAAGATATTACAGTTCTTCAGAAACAAACGACGATATTCTAAAATCGCGTGGAAAAGTAAGGAATACAGAGCAACAAGAAGACAAAATACCTGCTGTTAGAGCCAGTAAATTTTTCTAATTGAAAATAGAGTAATATGAACTCGAAAATGGCGGCGACATAAAGTGTAGTTATGCTGATAAATCGATCAACTCTTAAAAAATTAATGAGATAATGTTACATTCTTATAAAAACTTATTTTTATATCCTACTTAACACAAAATCCACTTCTGTTACTCATTTTAAAAACATCATTTATGACAACTTTGTTAAGTCTATAGCTAAAAGATTATTTGTGAAAATAAAAAAGGACTATTTTCCTAAAGTCCACGAGAGTCTATTGACATTGAACAAAGCTCAGATGCCATAAATTTAAGAGTGTTAGAGAAAAAACTTAAACAATATATTGGGGTATTAAATTTTTGATTTTAATAGCTAAAAATACTTTGTCTCTTTGTGTACCACCTATTTTTCTCTTGCGTATCACCGCTTGGGAATCGCTGATCTAACGGATAAAGTCGACTTGTTAAACTGCTATGCAAATTTAAAAAAAAAATATGATGTGTACACCATATGACTTCCTTGTACGGAATATTAAATTATACGTGTTTTTTCCTGCATTGCATTTAAACTTATTAAATTGAATTAAATCTACTTCGTTGATAGCGCATAAACCACAAAATGCAATCTTTAAAATTCACTATATTTATTTACCATAGCGACACTCTGGCGCAGGGTTGAATTAACAGCATTACATCTCATTCATTTTATAACTCAGAATACACAAAAGTTATACTATCTGAAGAATTATCCAATCGTTGTCACAAGTCCTATTCAAATACTATAAATTATCTAAGACAAAGTATAAAAGAAATAAAAAAAAAAAAAAAAGAAACAGTTCTTCACGGACGATTCAGCGCAGCTTACCTAATGCGCATGCGATACGTACAGATTATTCTCTGTTCGAGGCAGACTGGCTACAGTATTTGCTGTTAATACGAAACATTATTTCTTCAAATTTCATTAGAGATATATTTCTCGTTCAATTAATTCAGTTCGCACTTCACCGTAAGGCAAAAATACATAAAAACTCAAAATATTTTCATTAAAAATTGAAAGATAAAGAACAACATAAAGCACCGTTCAAACAATTTTAAAAACAATTTTTATAATAAAATAATAGTTTATGATCAAAAACAAGCAATTCGGCCAGCAGGCAAATTTTGCTGTGCACAAAACTAAAAGTTTCCTTTTAGTCCCACTCGGCAAAAAGACACTGAAGGTGCAGAAAGACTTTCAGTATTTTACTAACTTTCAAATGTAAGCAAATATGGTTGCTATGATAAGAAAAATTGTTTTTTGTTTTAAGTCTTAAAATTAAGGACTTTATTTTTCCAATCACTTGTTTTCACTCCTAAATTTGGCTTCTCTTTTGTAAATGTTTAAAGAATATGATTTCCTTCAAATATATCAATAAAATGAATTCTAGTTAAAAATGAAAAGGGTTGGTAAAGGTAGATCATCAAAAAGCGAAAGACGCCTGTACGAAAAAAACTGATTAATTTCAAGCATTTCACAGAAAATCGTTAAATAATTTTATACCAAAAAAATATCTGAGCAAAGAATCACAATAATAATCAAGACAGTAAGTCACTACTGAAACTTATTGCTTTCATAACTGCTTTTATTTCAATTTAAGACATTCGAAGACAAGTCATTGTATTTACATTTAAATAATTGAGAAATACTTTCATCTAAAAACATGTTGTCATAGTAAATAAAATTATCATGACAACCTGTTTCTTCTTCAGTAGATGTCCATTATTACGCCAGCAGAGGACGGGATCTACTGCGAAGAACTGCGGCAGCAACAAGAGTCAACATGGCAAAAGAGAATATCAATATCGATGAGATCAGTAAGCTTCTATTTGATTTCCATGGTCCTTTACCTTTAAAGAGAAAATTATTATGATGATTGAAACATATATTACTGATAATGGAATGAAAGAAAATCCTAAGAGGGCACATTTAATTTTATTTTAATCGTAAAATTTTAATAAATTTTTCAATGAAGAAATTCCATTTATATATAAATTTTTAAATTACATTCATGTACAAATTTTTAATGAAAACTTCTGAAGGTTACTAATATTTCTGTGAACATAAGTAAATATCTTTATTGAAGACTAGAACAGTTTCCACAGAAGCCCAAACCCTCTGGAACTGTGGGTGATCGTCTTATACTCAAAAGTCTGACGAAAGAGTTGCATTTGGCTCTCGTTTTAATTAATAAAGATCATTTTCAGTGCATCAAATTAAGTATATTCTACCTTTCAAAGTTCAAAGAAAAGTTATAAAAAAGAGTCAAAGAAAATTTGTTTCATAGCAAAGACAAAGAGATGCAACATGTAACGCTATTCACTTGTTTCCTTGATACCAAATATAAAGTCAAGAAGCATTCCAAGAAGGTTTTCTAACGATACTTTTTACACAAATGATCTGAAATTTCATTCTAGATATTTGAAAGATCGAGAAAATTTGTTCCTTTTTTGTAATTTATTCAGGAAGGATAATACAGTTTTTTTTAGCATCATCAAATTTTTTCAACTAAGAATTTTTTATAGCATACAAGTTACTTACGCTTTCTATACAGGGTGTCCTCAAAATATTGACCTCGGCTTTTATTCCTTAAATGTGATGGCAGACATATCATATACATTACAAAATTACCTAATAAAAGGTACGGAATTTTATGAAACAAATTAAAATTTTCAGGGAATTAAATTTAAAGAAATACAAAATTTACATTTTTATATGGCTCCCGTACAGAAAAATTATCAATTAGCAAAATGTGCCCCATAAACCGATAAGATCATGTACAAAATTTCAGCATTTTATCATGCAAATTCACAGAAATATGTTTAAACAAAGTTGGTGAGGGTTTGATCATAAATTAAAATGTAAATGCTTATAGCCAGATTGCAGAGATGCATCATGAACATATAAAACATTGCTGTTATCTTATTTACAAATTTACAAAAATAATATTACCGAAATCATATTCAGGCGTAGAAAAGTGGTTTAATAGAGCATTTATATAATTTGATATTTCTGCGGCGTTTTGTCATAAAATGCTGAAATTTTGTATATGAGCTTATTAGTGTATGGGCCACATTTTGCTAACTAGAATTTTTCTGCACGGAGGCATGTAAAAATGTAAATTTTGTATTCCTTAAATTTAATTCCTTGAAAATTTTAATATATTTCCCAAAATTCTGTACCATTTTTTACGTAACTCGTAATTCATATTACATCTACGATCGTATTTAAGGAATGAAAGCCGAGGTCAATGTTTTGGGGACACCCTGTGTAAAATACAGTCATTTCTGTCAGGATGATATATCTTCCTAAGACGACCAACTCTGAAAATGACAATCATTTCTGAGAACATGAATAAGTACAGGTATGGAACATTGTTTCTAACAAATGACCAAAATCATCTGACATTTGTCAATAGTGGAAAAACATTACTAAAAATATTAGCAAAAGTTCAAATTGAAATAAAGCTGGAGGGTGGAAAACGACTGCGCTAAATTCCACGTGAGAGTAGTTTCTGGGATTCCCGTGGGTCTCGATATTCTTTTCCCTGAAGCCCTATACGGTTGGAGGTCAACTCCCGATTCTCGTACAATTAATTCCGAACAATGGAGGTGGTTTAACCGGATTACGAATGAACTGAGACTTTTACGGAAAAATTACTATCTCAAATGAACAAGCGTAAAACAAAACTGTCTACGGAAAATACAAAAAGAAAAGTTCGTGGGTGAACACCAGTGATAACTGATATCGTAATATTGTCAGGACTACTGTTCCTTCTAGTTGATTTTGAAAACATGATTGGAGTCCTGAATAATACAATATATATCCTAAGTCGCGCTTTCGAGACATGAAACACGCAAGTTGAATTTCGTAAATCGGTCCAGTACAGATAAGGTCCATGGTCCAGTAGAACGGGATATCTAGAACTGTTCCCCCCCCTTTTTTTCGCAGTGTACCTAGGCATTATTTTGGTTGATCACTGGTATTTTTTTTTCATAGCTATTTTGGTGCATAATTTCTTCTTATTCTTTAAAAAAAATTATTTAAATTTTCAGAACTAAAGAATGATGGAAGAACACTGTACAGCTACTAAGAGCAAGAAAATTGTTTTAACATTAAAACAAAAACTTGCATTAATCGAAAGATTTGAATATGACGAATTGACAGTATGGGATTGGAGGGCAAACTATTCGTGATATTGTGAAACAAAAGAAGAAACTAGAGGCCTTCACAAGCGAGAGTGACAGTGCGACAAGTCCTTCTAACCAACAGACAGAACATAAAACTCTCAACGTATGAAAACTCAGATTCAACCATTCTGACACGGTTTAACAGAAAGTGCAAAAAAACTGAAAATGGAGAAACATCGAAGAAGGTTTCAATGGCGATTTGCTTGAACCGGGCTTTCAGTGCTTGAGTGATGTGGATATCGTTTAAAATTTCACGAGAACAAAACAGGAAAAGACTAATACTGAAAATACAAACGAAGACACTGACAATTACATCAGTCCCGATGCAGCAATGACGTATTTTGAAACTGTGTTGGACTTCATCGGCCAAAGGGAGTTCGAGTACAGTGATAAAATAGCACTTCGAAAAATACGCAACGAAAGTTGACAAATATTGAAACGTTTTCAAAATTAAAGTAAAATTACTGATTATTTTATTTTATTTTTTTAAGTAACTACACACTTATAATAATTAAAATCGATTATTTGGATTGTCTGTGTTTTTCAATTACCCGTGACCTGATTTCCCGGCACTAGTTCGGATAATCGAAAGTACGGTGTGTAAGATTTAAACTTATCATCCGAATTCAATCAATCTGTAATGTTTATTACACTAAGCTATTTAAAAGCAATAAACGCATTTCTTGGTAACTTTAATCATTATTTTACTTTTTAATAAAGTATTCTATAATTACTGTTATTGCTATAATTTAAAAAGCAATTACTTTCTCCCATAATTAATATATAATTTTCATGAATATTTTTGGCACTATTGCAAATAATGAAAAATGATTCTACCGTCATAGATTGTATAGCTGTATAATGGAATCATTTGATTGTTTTATTTACAGGCAAATGTTGCATAGTAACATATAACTAAAACAATGTATCATTGTTAACCTTCTAAATTAAGTGTGAAATTTCCTTAGTTTTGATTTCAGAATAGAACGAGAAAAAAGTTCCGCTGAGAAAAAAAAGTACAACCAGAAAAAATTATGATTCAGAATTCAGCAAGAAATCCCGCCAAGATACAGAGGAAGAAACCTGCTAAATGGTAATTTCTTTAACAAGATTGGCGACAAAAAACTTAATACACTTTCTGTGAAATAGGAAATGTTCTACCGATTTCATTCGTTGCGTTTTTCACCTTGTGAAAAAACTTGACAGATTGTATGTAAGTATCCACAAATTAATTATAGTAGGTTTTCATTCCTTTTATTTTGTGTTTATCGTTTAACATGGGTGTCTTAATTTACCGAATGAGAAATGTTAAATATAGCAAGAAGTATAACTGCATATAAACAGCAAATTAAAATACTTTTACAGAATTTTAAAGTCTAACAATAAAGATGTATATGTTTTAAAATACATTAAACCCTTGCGGAACACATTTTTGCTTATATGAGTTATTTTAATTGGCTTTTTTGTTCTCCTCATTTTATAAAAACGTTCTTCAGCGGAAAACTTTCGTTACAATCAGATATATTTATGAAAGTATTCAACAGTATGTATAATGTTCAACATTATGTATATTATCTTACACCATAAGATGACGGATTGTTTTTGTTTTGTAAATGTTTTATGTACATATGCATTTATTTTCGTGTAAATTTCACCTGGAAATATTAAAATATATTTCGTTATATATATTCAGTTACTTATTGAGAAATTTAAATTTACAGATTTTATCAACAAGGTATTTTTAGATTATAACACTTATCATACAGATAATTTTGTACACTTACTGTGGTTTGTACACTTACGTGGCACGCGAATTTGGATACCTCGAAGCCCAAATTTTGATTTCGAATTCGTTTTTGATTTATTTCATATTTTTCACAAATTTAACAAATTTTTTTTTAACAGCTCAGCAGTTTGAAAAGAGAAGTGGCAACACTATTTGAAATGAAACATTTTTATCTCCAGCGTGCGAGACTGTTATCATTCGGCAAAATATAAGAACTTTCAATTTTGATATACAAACACTTCTGTTCCAAAGTTCTTGATGTATGTACCACCAATGCGATGTTATGCGATGTCTAATCAGAAATATTAAATATTATTTAGGAAATGACACTAAATGCACTCATTAAAATCATTATACACTTTTTTCTTTTTTATGATAATTCTTTTATGTGGTTGGTCCATCCAGCGGTTAGTTTACGAAGAAATACGTAATACAGCGAATATACTAAAATGTATTCTACCCCTAACATTCTATCAGGAATTCTAAACATACTTTTTTTGTTATATATATATTTTGTGACTTTGCTTTAGAATTTCATGTGGCATAAGAGTAAAGAAAGCTATGCTTAATTATGCTATGCTAAGCCTATGCTAAGCTATAAAGACTAAAAACGTAGTGTTAGGACTCAGTTCAAGAGCAGAATGGTAATCCGAGATGCTCAGCGAGAGCATAAAACCTTAATAAGTCCTCTGGTGTGCCGTTAAAATCTGAACTCTTGCAAATTTTCTTACTTTTTTTTAAAAATTTTTTTCTTTCAGCTTTAGCTGGAAAATAACTCATAATCCATATGTATTGCAACGTCCCCATGCCTAAAATAACCTATGTGTATTGTAACGTCTTTATTAGCTCAATGGGCTATTAATTTCGTTTTGGCATTTTGCATTGGTTCACTATAAACGGCGTTGTTGCCACCAAATATGAGAGCCCTGCATTATATTTAAAGAAATTAAATGATGAAGAATCTGCATGAATGCACATATGTTTCTCGGACTGTGAAAAAAACAATGGTACCTAGAGACCAAATTTTTAATAACGTAGTCCTCCACTCGAATATTTGAGCCCAAATTTGGAATTTGTTTTATGACTTATTTCATATTTTCTAAAACTTTAATGAATTTTTGATTAACAAACTCAACTATTTCAAAGAGAGTAGTGGTAACA